>PVIU01028693.1:0-18607 GCA_004026605.1 Ondatra zibethicus
AACTCTCAACAGAGGAATCTAAAATGGCTGAAAGACACTTAAGGAAATGTTCAACATCCTTAGTCATCAGAGAAATGCAAATCAAAACAACTCTGAGATTTCATCTTACACCTGTAAGAATGGCCAAGATCAAAAACACTGATGACAACTTATGCTGGAGAGGCTGTGGAGAAAAGGGAACACTTCTGCATTGCTGGTGAGAATGCAAGCTAGTACAACCCCTATGGATGTCAGTGTGGCGATTTCTCAGAAAATTAGGAGACAACCTTCCTCAAGACCCAGTAATAGCACTTTTGGGTATATACCCAAAAGATGCTCAATCGTGCCACAAGGACATGTGCTCAACTATGTTCATAGCAGCTTTGTTTGTCATAGCCAGAAACTGGAAACAACCTAAATGCCCCTCAATCGAAGAATGGATAAAAAAAAAATGTGGTACATTTACACAATGGAGTACTACATAGCAGAAAAAAATAACGACAGCCTAAATTTTGCAGGAAAATGGATGGAACTAGAAAGCATTATTTTGAGTGAGGTAACCCAGACATAGAAAGACAATTATCACATGTACTCACTCATAGATGGTTTTTAAACATAAGGCAAAGAAAACCATCTTACAAAGCACAATCCCAGAGAACTTAGACAACAATACGGACACTAAGAGAGACTTACATAGATATAATCTACGTGGGAAGTAGAAAGTATAAAAAGACAAGATCTCCTGAATAATTTGGGAGCATGGGGACGTTGGGGGAGGGTTGAGGGAGGGAGGGGAGTGGCAGGGAGGGGAGCAGAGAAAAATAAAGAAAAATTAAAAATTAAAAAAAAAAAACAAAAATGAAGCCAGGTGGCACACCCTCATATGTCAGGCAGAAAGAAACTAGAGATAGTGGATAGAGAATTCAACAAGACCTCATCTGAAATAACCAAATGAATAAATTAAAAACTGATTTAAATATATATATATATATATATATATATATTTGTTACAACTCCATTAATCAGTAGGTAGACCTTGGTCATTTTTCTTTTCAGAGGTTAAGATTGAAATAAAATGACCTGTGTGGACCAAGTTGTTCAACCTCCAGATCTTATTGTGCCTTACATTTTTTCCAGTTAGGAAATGAGTTGTTGTCTTCAGAATTACACATAATCATTTATTTCTAGAGCTGATCATTTAATTCCATGTAAGAGTATTCAATATATATATAAAGTACATCTCTTGGGTGTATTTTTAACTCAGAACTGAATATACAAGGAAGGGGTATTCCAAATGTTTGATTAGCATATGCATGACGCTTCAACCTTAGCTAAGATGAATTTCAATACTTAGAGTCATATACTGGTCCTTGGAGTCTCAAAATTCCTAGACAAATGACAAATCATTACTTATTCTAGTGGTTTTCAACCTGCAGGTTACAACTCCTCTGTGGGTTGCATATCAGATATCCTGCATATCCGATATTTATATTGTAATCCATAACAGTAACAACATTACAGTTATGAACTATCAATGAAATAATTATATGGTTGGGGTCACCACAACATGAGAAACAATATTAAAGGATCACAGCATTAGCAAGGTTGAGAACCACTGACTTACTCTAATGGCATACAAGCTTTTTCTCAAAAGCAACCTAGTTGGTCTGCCAGTACCCTACTGCCCCTCTCTCTGTATTTAAGCAGTGATAGAGTAGTCCTGCTTGCTGAGGTTGCTGACTGCAGCGTCCATGCATAGATGGAATGAAGTTGATTGATTCAGAAGATACTGACACTTGGGAAGACAGAAGCTGTCTGCAGTGAAAGGGCTGTGCATAAATGTCTAAGTTTCAGTGTGAATTCCATAATCTGAGAATAACTGATTGAAGTGCTGTCCAATGATTGAAGTGTGCTTTCAAATAGGATAATAGAAATTTGAATTGATAGTGTTTATTTCACGAAGATTAGATTTTTAAACTTAAATGACCCACTTTTTGATCTTTTGCTCTTAGCCTTGAAATACTCAGGATCTTCCTGCTTCACACACTAAACTACAATTTAATTAATTGTCAATATAAATAAGTGTATGTTCATGTCCATGTGCATATTAACTTAAATAAGAAGTTCACCAAGTAATTAAACCCAACTGCATGAAATAGCTTTTGATAATTGTTATTATTAATGACTGAGGGATGTCTTTATTTTTTTCACAACACTATGAGTAGAAATCACCTATCCTTTGAACCACATGATCAACCAAATCATGTCTTTAGTATGTTGAATATGTAATTCCAAGATTTTCTAGTTTCTTCTAGTGAATTCCCTATTTCCCAAAAATTTGCTAATCATGTAATCATTGTACTTACACATAGGGTCCAATGTGATATGTCCTTATATGTGAACATACTGAAAGAGCTTCTTTGCCAAAATCATATTGCATAAACATAACAATGTTTTAAAATATGAAAATAAATCTTAGAGAAAGCTTTTTGTACTTATTTAGATACATTCGGGATTTATTTGGTCAATGTATATTTTTTCTAGGAATTTAGTGATGCTGACTTTGTTCTTTAACTAAGTATTTCAACTTAAAATAAGATAATCCCCTAGCCCCAGGCCCAACCTCGGCTGGTTTGCGATGTTCTCCTTCATGTCACAGCACAGTGCTGTTGAAAAGCTTTTCTACTCACTGTCCCAAGTGCTTTCTTATATCAATATGAATGAATTAAGATATGATCTTCAAACCCCATGCTACAGAATCACTTCTGTTATAGCCACATTAATTTTACATTGCTCAATAGACTAGTGACTCTCAGTCTTGGCAGATCTTTGAGAAGCGTTGGGTACAGTTGATCACTGTCCTTGATCCTCTCTTGCTACTTACAGTCCAGGATCTGATGCTGTTTCCCTGTTACTTCACCAGTGACTTTGAGTCTTTGTCCTTCAAACTTCTTTCTTATTTTGATGTTGGAATGTGCAAAGGTCTCCTCTTTATCTTCTCTACATATACTCTCAGTGACGTTTGTGTCATTGCTTCAAAAATAACTTGTACATTAATGGGTCATGAATCTTTAGTTGTATTGCAGACATTGTTGTGTATGCCTGCTTATATACATAAAGAACTGCACATTTACCTATTCATTATTACAAATTCTCTCTTATGCACATTTCATTTCACAAATGCAAACTTTATTTGCTCTATCTTTAAATAATAACCATAATGTCTAACTATCACATTTGTGTGAATTCTATTTATCTGGGATCTTGTATTGGGCCTCTCCATTTTTCGGATGGGTCCTTTTTATTTCTTTTTTGTTCCAATATGACATGATTTAGAATGAGTAATGTATATCTGGGTGTGGTGGTGCATGCCTTTAACCTAAACAATCTGGAGACAAAGAAATGTGATTCTTTGTGAGTTCTAGGCTACTCCAGTCTAAAAAGTAAGACCCTGCCTTTTTAAAAAAAAACAAAAAAGAATAAATGATGTTAATAATCAGCTTAAAATTTAGAAAATGATTCCCTTTTACACAAACCTAGCTTTCCTTTGTTTCTGTCGAGTAATTTGGGAAGAAGAACCTTAACCAAGTAAAATGTGCCAATCAGATTGGCTGGTGCCAGTGGTACATTTTCTTAATTGATGATTGATATGGGAAGGTACAGCTCAGTGTGGGTAGTACCACCTTTAGGTTGGTAGTAATAGGGAGCTATAAAAAGTAGAATAAACAAGTCATGGGAACAAAGCCAATAAGGAGCATTTCTCCTAACTTAAGTTCCTGCCTCCATGTTCCTGCCATGCTTACAGCAACAGAAAACTAAAACAACTAGGGGAATATTAGTTTGCTAAAGGTCTGTAGGAGCCAGTGATTCTAAGTGTAGTTTTTTCTATTATAGGGAGATTTTTTTAAAATTATTTTAAAGATTTTGTAGTTCTTTAATAAAGCAACTCTATTGACTTCCAATGTAAGTAAAGTTTTATGTGTTTATAGAGATTTTGTTGTGTGTTGTTTTACACTTTGGACTCTTTTGAGGGTCCACCACGTAGCTCCCAAATAAATCACACACAGAGACTTATTCTTAGTTATGAATGCCCAGCCTTATCTTGGCTTGTTTCCAGCTATCTTTTCTTATATTAAATTATCCAGACTTCCTTTTGACTCTGGGCTTTTCTCTTTCTCTATTTCTGTATACCTTTCTTTACTACTTTCTCCATGGCTTGCTGTGTCACTGGGTGACTGGCCCCTGGTGCCCTCACCTTCTCTTGTTGCTACATGTTCTCCAGATTTTTTCCTCTGTTTTATTATTTTCCTTCTGACTGCCAGTCCCATCTATCCTTGCTCCTGCCTTGCAATTGGCCATTGATCTTTTTTTTATCAGATTGCCGAATGTATTAGACAGGCACAGTAATACAGCTTCAAAGACAAATACGACATAAACAAAAGTTATACACCTAAAAATAATATTTCCCAACAAGATCTATGTGTATAAACAACATCCCAGTTCAAACTGAGAGCAATCACTACTCACTTTAAAGTGAATTTGTGTCCTTGTGCATTCAACCCCTCTGTCTGGCCCAGGCAGCAGCCAATCTACTTTCCTGCCACTGTTGATTAGAATTTTCTGTTACAGCCTTCTATATAAATGGAACTGTATGTTCGTCCTCCTCTGGATCCAGTTTCTTTTTTGTAACATAATGCTTGTGTATGTGTTTGCACGTGCGACTCATTTAGATTTATTGCAGATGCTAGTAATTTGTTGTTTTACATTGTGAGAAATAAAGCTGTAAATTATTCAGATTTTTCTTCTATAATGTCTAAGACATTTTTTTAAATTAACAGTATAGAAGTAAATGTTTCATTTTATCACAAGAAGATGCTATAGATTACTAGTTTCTATTCTGATTCTAGTTGGATCCATAGAACTAATCGATATAAGATTGCACTTAACAATTGATAGCAGAGCTCTCATGATGCAGGTTCTGACCTTTCTCAAAGAAAAATGGGAGGGCATTCTAGTGGATGCTGTAGTCTTTAGCCATGCACTCTGCAGGTGACTATTGTCCTTAATGCCAGTACTGCTGTTTGCAGAGGGGTGAGAGCTGAGCTCCTCTCCAGGAACCCAGGAACTGTTCTTATAAGAAGGTAACTGTGAACTCTTCCATTATGCAACTCTTTGCCCATTGACTGAGAAGAGAACATGGCACAGCAACAGAGAGATGGATCATACGAAAGACTGGCACCACTTGCTAAATGTGTTGTACCTGTGAAAGTTTATCAGGGTTTTAAATAGTAATTATAGCATCTTTGAACTGTGATAAATATGGACTTTTACATTCATGGATCACGCTTTCCTTTGAATTGTGTGCATGCATCACAAGGTTGTCTTTAATAGGTAAATGGTAGTTGCAGAAGCAACTAAGATCACACAGATTTGCAAGGCAGATGTGGATGAGTAAACTTGGAAGTAAACTTCCAAAACTTGTGTCTGAGACTGAGGTCCACTGATGTAACCAGAGAGCAGGGAATATGCAGTTTGGTTTAGCAAGGGACAGTTTTCTTACTTAGCCTTGCTTCTTAGGAACAAAATTACACACGGAGAAAACAAGCCTTATATTTATGTTCAAACGTTTCCCACTATATCCAGTGTTGGAACTCCTGCTGCTAAATAAGTATCAAGGCAGAGAGCAAACTGTACTGTTCTTCTTGCCATGCCTTCCATTTCTGCTTGTTTGAGGTTGTCCTTATGAAAATCATTGCCCTAAGTCACAGTACTACTCAAAGTCAACACAGCACATTAACTAGGCTGCTCTGGAAGGGTTGCTCATTTTCTCCTTTTCTTTCCTCCCCTTCTCTCCCTCCCTTCTTTCCTTCTTTTTTTTCTTTTTTCTGGTCACTTTCTGGTTCTATACAAGATTGGGACTGAATTCAGGGCCCCACACATGCTAGGCAAGTGTTTTTCGATAAAGAGCTAAATCTCAATCTTTTTACACTATTACCTGAAAAAACAATCAATGCATTTTCTTTGATAGTTTACCAAGCTATTATCCTCTGATTATTCACTCCACTAAAAATTTTAATAATAATGACATAAAATGTCATTTTGAAATGAACAATACCTTGATTATTAGTCACATGTATAACAAATCAATAAATATGTTCCTTGCATCTAACAGAAGTATTGTGCTCTTTGATTAATGTATCCTTTTCTAATAATTTTTCCCTTCTCTCCTGACTTTGGCTGTATCTTTCTGTTGCTAGTTTTGTTTGACTGTGTATACACATGAAATTCTTCATGGAAACAATATCATGTTATAACTATTTTCTGGTTCATTATATTTATAGTTTCCTTTAAGTTCAATAATGTTGTAGAAAATGGGAATTTCCTTGAAAAGAGAATATAAGATTCTATTAGCATATGTACCATATTTTCTTTACCAATCTTATCTGTTATTAAGGACTTTGATGCCTATGGTCACTGTTATGAATAATACTACATTGAATAACAGGATAGGCATGGTAGATATTCCTTTGGAAACTTAGGGATGCTATACTCTGAAAAGTGAGCTTGTTAGATTATATAGAAGACCCATTAATCTTTTGTTCTGTAGATGTCTTACCGATTTCCATGATTGCAAAATTTACATTCACTCCCACAGTGTAAATTCTTGCTAACACTTGCTGCCTTCTAACTTTTGTAAAGCAGGCATTAGAAAAACCATGAGATGATATTTCACTCTGACTTTATCTTGTGCTTCCCTGATGACTTCTAACCACCAAGAAAATTTTCATTAATCTGGTCATATATAAGTCTTATCTTGAGAAATGTCTGTCTAGGTCCTTGTAAATTTCCTTACTATGTTTTTCTTTTGTTTTGTTTTCTCGTTATTGAGTTCTTTGATCTATCAATCTTTAAATGTTTTGATTATTGGGTTGTAAGATACTTTTGAAACATAGATTCCCCTCCTTTGTAGGTATTCTTTTCAAAAAGTGAAAATAATTGTTTCAAAATATTTGACTTCTTTCAACTTCCTCCCCTGTAGCATGTATAAAGCTTAAAATCGTTACAATCTAGAAATCAACAATTCTGAGTTATATCTTTTCCAAAGATAGCAGGATCATCATATAAATTCTGTTCTTTTAACAAAATCATAAATTTTATTTGTATGAGTGTCATTAAAACTAAACACCATAATTTTACAGTCCTATTTATCACTTTATAAAACTATATCAGAGCAGTACGGAAGACCTAAGTAAAGAAGAAAATATGGGGGAGGGGCAACTAACACTGAAAGCTCTTTGAAAAGTCATTTGGAAATCTACCATTGTGGAAGATTCCTAAAATATGTAAGTATATGAAAGTAATTTAAACAAAAACATTTCATGATGGGGGAGACAATGCCCTAACTAGTTGTTGTAAGCCAGTAAGCAGAACTTGCAGTGCCAGAAACGGATTACATCTTGTTCATCAGTTGGCCAAAATGGTCTTCTAAATTGCTCAAACACCACAGACTATTGTCAAGACCTTTGATGAGCCTTCACAGACTGATGGTATGTCCCCATTGCTGAAAACACCCTGTGTTTAGGTCATTGAAATGGACGAATAAAGCAGATCCCCAGCTAGAAGCTTAATCTTGACTGACTTGCATTCACAATACTGGAATGTACTTTGCACACACAGGAGGATAAATGTAATCATCAATATCACCCAAATAAAAGCCATAAGACCTACAACAAAGATCTGCCTGCAAGATATACTGATGCAATAATAGCACAAATGCAGTGGCAATAACCAGCCATTTTTTTTTTATTTAAAGCTTACTCTATAAATGGAAATACCTAAGGTTAAACATTGCCGAGAATTAGATACTAAATAGATCATAGGCCCTAAGGGAAAACCTAACATTATTACCCCGCTAAAGAAACATACTGATAAAGTGATTCCTAATGACATATGCCTATGAGAATAGATCATTGCATCATACAGCCCTCATCAAAGAAACTTCTTCTTATAGTATATCGTAATTAATACAGAGAGCCACAAGTGGACAGTACACCCAGAAAGGCACCCAGGCTTAAATGTGCTCTCTTTATCAGCTGTCCCCCCTTTCCAGTGCTGGGGAATCTAGATGGAAGAGAAGGCAGGAGAAAGCCATATCTTCCTTACACAACAGGACTTATACACATATAAAGTCAGAGAGACTTGCATCACATGCAAGATGCACAAATCAAACCAGACCAAAAACCACAGCACTGAGAAGAGGAGATAGACACAATGTCCTACAGAGAGGTGTTTGCCGCTGACCCCTTCTGAGGAAGGGAAAATCAAGTTTATCCAACTCAGTGTCACTGGTATATTAACCACACTCTATGGCCGGCCCTACTCATAGGAGTCATTGGATAACTTAAAAGAATTCCATGTTTTCAGAAAATAGTTAAAGAGGCAGAAGAATCTGAGAGGATTTGGGGTACAGGAAAGAATGAAATCCGAATGAAGTGTATAAAATCCTTTTATTAAAAATTAAAATGAAATAAAACTTGCCAAGTTCAAAAAATTTGAATAAAAACCACAATGTTTATGTCTCTATCTATTGACTAAAATAGTGTGCTATGTTTATCACATATGTATATATATGTGTGTGTGTATATATGGATCTGTACTAAATTACATATATAATATTGCTTTCTCATATATACATATAAACTTGCTATGTAGATGCTTCTGTTACCCTCTTTGAAAACTACCGTTTTGCTTTCTTATCCTTCACGTGACATATTTTAAAAATATGTATATCGCTATTTTTCTGTGTGTGTGTGTATTGCTGTGTGTGATGTGTAATTGTGAGATGTATTATGAATGTGTGTGTGCAGGTACCCATGCAGTCCGGAAGACAGCATAAGATGGAACTAGAGTTATACAGGGTTGTGAGCAGAACTCTTCCAGGTCTTCTGGAAGAGAAGCCATTAAGACAGTGTTCTTACCTGATTGCTATCTCTCCACCTCTTATATATTGTTATTTCTATATTACTACCGGTTTTCTCAGATAATAGTTTTTCTCCAGCACTAGCTTGTTTCAGAATTCTTATTTCTCATTGTGAAACTGTTTGGTTTCTCTTTTTTTCCTCGCATGCATTTGGGTTAAAGATAAAGAGGGTCCTAAGTGGCCTGCTTTTGTCTTTCTCCAGCGTCTATCCAATGGCTCCATAGACTCAACAGATGACACCAGCCAGATAGTGGAGCTACAAGAGTTGCTTGAGAAGCAAAACTATGAAATGGCCCAAATGAAGGAACGTTTAACAGCTCTTTCTTCCCGAGTGGGAGAAGTGGAACAGGAAGCAGAGACAGCAAGAAAGGACCTCATAAAAACGGAAGAAATGAACACAAAATATCAGAGGGACATCCGGGAGGTAGGTGGCTAATAGCGTTCTCTCTCTTTATTTCTTGAATGACTTTTAAAGGTTCTTCCAAAAATCTTTCTCCATGTCCTTCCCTAGTGACTGGTAACTTCTTGAAGACCATAATTAGGAATGTTATTTCAGCTATGTACTTTTTCAGTAAGATAGAGTTTACTCATTAACCCTTTAAATATGTATGAATGAAAAGCTTCCCTGTCAAGTCTCAGCTATCCTAAAGTCTTTGTAAAGATTTAATGACATCTCAAGGCTTCAAGGTTTTAAATTTGAATAACTGTGCCTGTGGGAATGAATCATGGTTTTCTGTGTTCTATAGGCATGCTCAAAAACACTATTTTAACTTGTCTGTTATTTGTGTCTCTGAATGCCTGTTCATGAATATTCTATGCATATGTATAATATAACATTTCTTTTTTGTGTATATTCCTTTCTTGCTAGGCTTAGTATTGCTTTGTCTACAAAAAAAAAGAAAAAGAAAAGAAAGGAAGGAACGATTTAGATTTATTAAATTATCCAGGAACATATTTTATTTATAATGTCTTAATCTCTGAATACCTACTAAGATAAATGTTGAAAATTCTTCTCTTTATTTTTCTTGCTCTCAAAAAAACCAGCTTTTTTCCATTTCTTAAATTTTGTTTTTCACATTTTACCTTTTCTATTTGTACAGTATCTTTTGAAGTATACCTTAGTATCTTCAAGTGTGTTTCTATGTGGCTAAGCAGTTAATATATCTGTCTCTATTAGTTGTCTCTAAATTTGTATTTCTTTTTCCTTGAGGCTATATTATCACACTTGCTCCCCTTGCTCCATTGAGAGTATTTGTAATAAATCATCTTATTAATTATGTTACTGAATGAATGGATCAATTTTCAGTCCTTAGAAGAGCTAGTTCACGTCCACTCTTCTGTGCCCGGAGAATGTGTTTTTCTTTGGATAGTCATATGCCAATCTCTCCTGGATGTCCTCCAGTTTACTCTTCCCCTCACCTCAGCTGTTTCAATGGTTGGCTTTCCTTCCCCTGCCTCATTATGTCTTTTCCTTTCAGTCTCCCATTGCTTTGCTTAAGCTAATAAAGGTTAATGAGCCACATACAAATCAATCATAGGCTCTTAGTTTCATTCTCTACCTTTCTTTTCTTTTTTCTTCTCACTTTTCCAGTGTTATACCTAAAACTCTAAATGATATCTCAGCAATACTAACTTGGCATTCGTTTTTTTCTCATTCTTCTGGTAAAACTTTGTGTCCAGCATTTCATGCATCCAATATTTTTGCTCAGGCCTAAATCTTAGAGGTTCCATGAAATTTTCTTTGTTTCATGCTGTATTTGTTTACATGGTAAATCCTATAATCTGTAAATCAAATATTTGATTTATCACAGTCTTTAACTGCTTTCCCTCTTTTTACGAAATCATTGTCTCTGAAGATGATGTTACAATACTCTACTTAGTGGTCTGCCATTGACTTATGTCTTCTGATGAATTGGCTCACATTACTTTTATTCTTAAAATTTCTTAATTGCTTTATATTCTACTTGTAATAACAATAAATCCATGTAAGTAGCTTGAAAAATATGATCATGTCATTCTGGCCCACTCTACTCAATTAAAGTAGACTCTTAAGCTAGTAGGACTTGCTTGATTTTATTTTCTCATCCTCTATCATTCACTCAAATGAACATGTGTTCCCTGACCTTGCTTTATATAGGTACCAACTTTCCTTCATATTTCATTCCATTTTTAATCTCACAATACATATCCCTCCTTATCCTAAACATGTCCTTTATTGAGTCCTATTTGTTTCTATTTTTTAGCCTTCTACACAACTGTTGAGCACATAATATCAAAAAAGCTTTTTTTTTTTTTTTACAAAATGTATAGTTATCATCCTTTACTAAAATGTGAAGTTAGAATGTTCATTGACACATCACTTAGCATGAAGGAGAAAGAAGAATACAGTCACAGTTCCACTGAAATTCTGTTAATGAAATAACTTCATATAATCTCAGAACTCATGGATATATCTTGCTTCTTCATTGCTTCCTATAGCTCAAACTCATAATATATAATGTAATTTAAGGAATATTAGGACCTCAGCCTTTTAAATCTACCTTCACTATTACTTGAAATTTTGCTCATTTTCTAGTTCTTCTTGTTCATATTCCAGAGATCTAGTTCCTTTATTTGCATTTTAAGCAGTCAAATACTTTATGTTTGGCTATGTATCACAGAGGCTGCTGTATCTCCTGTTCACCCTTCCTCATTGTACATTTTAAAATAGTACCTTACTATAAATAGTGCTTAGAAAAAGGTGACCAAATCAGGTCAGACAGTAAATATCAACTGTATTGCTGGAGATTAATTCAGTAGGAATCTATTTTGTTGGCTTAGGTCTTCCCCTATGGTAGGTATTTTTATGTAAGATATAATTGTACTTTTGAGGTTCCTAATTCCCTATGTAGCCATATTTTAGTTGAGATTTATGAAAAAGGAGCATATACACATTATCCCCTTGAGAGGGAGCTTGGAAGAAGATGTTTTAGGAGTCTGGCAGCAAAGGGATGTCTAATTACTAGGTGTGAGATAGTAGGAAGTGACACTCTTGAGAAGACCTGTTCAGAGCCTGCACTCAATACACTCATCCTGCCTGTCTCCATAAAGCTCCTACTATGTTCTGACTCTCCTATCTAATGTCTCAATGACATATTTGAAAAGTATTTCTATTTTGAAAAGTATTTTGTTTCATAAAAAATAGCATCAGACTGTTACCATATTCACATGGAAATTTGAGTAATTTAAATATGTAACCCTGGATCATGGTCACTTCTATTTGGCTTCAGAATAAATTCTTTTATTCTCTTTCAGTTGAGAGTTATGATTTTGCATAACTCAATGGTAACTTTCATACAAAATTTCAGCCTCTTAAATAGCCAGTATTTTTGTCATTCTTTCCAAAAGTTAAAATGATGTGAAATTCCTATCACTTAAACTCCAAGTCCAGACTCTGCTCCCTAGTGATATATCCCTGGATTTTGATCTCATAAAGTCTAATGTATTATGGATTTCTTAATAGTTAAAGAGGAAGATAATTTACCTTTAAACCCTGTCGGAATTGCAGCACAATATCATGTCAATATGGCATGAGTAAAAACCACTCTGAATAAATGAAGGAAAAACTCGGATAACAGGGGTAACAACCAACCATTTAATTACAAATTGAAATGTGTTTCACATTATATACGAGGACAATCTAATAAATCTGAACTGAGTTATATAATAATGTGCAGTAACGGTTTCTGAACATTGTTTTAATTGCTTTATTAAGAAACCTTGAGATTTCATTTCAGTTGCTCTTTGCATTAATACCAATCTAAAAGTAGATGAAGCTAGACACCATGCAATTATTGAAAAAGTAATTATAAATTGTGGCTTTATCTTCTACTTTTTAATCAAGAGGATATTAGTCATACATAGATAACACTTCACTCTCTTCATAGGTGTGCAGAGAGCTTAACTTTTCTGTGAAGCATTTGAGCTAGATTTATTATGTGAATGAAGCTAGCTTATCTTTCTGACATCATACTTAAAGCTCTTCTCACATTTGCAAAGTAATCAAATGAATATAGAAGTTGTCATTTACATTAGTTGAGACATGAATTACATTACTATAGAACTATATTGGATGTAATAAAAATCCAGTTATATATAAACTTTGGGTTGGGGGTCATTGTACTTTTATGCTATTTTTCTTTTTATATAACAATATTTAGGAGCTAGGAAAAAAAGCTTTCTTCTTTAGACTCTCCAAATAACACAGAGGAAAAGCTATTTCTATGACTTGTAAATTCAAAATTTATTTCTGGTAACACAGCCTGCAGTTAAAAATTGAATCATTCACATGAATCACTAAGTCAAATATGCCATTGCAAATCTACATCCACTGGCTCTAAATGAATTGTGTAGAATGGGCCTGAACAGTTAAACATGGCCAGGTTTGTAATCACTAATGACAAAGTAGCTGTTTAATGAATGTATATTTTACTCTGGGTACTATATAAAGTAGATGACCTATTATATCACCTAAATCTTTGTAATTATATGGTATTTATTAATCATCCAACAAGAAAGAGTATGAAATTAAATCAAGAAACAGCAACTCTTACTCATGGGATATACCATACAAACTTTCACTTTCAAAAAAAATTGTTTCTTATTTCTGGAGATAATGCCATCAGAATTTAGAGAGAAATTTATATATACATGTTAGATACATAATTTTCTTTTATTCAATGAAATTTGAAAAATATTCCTAGAAGGCTTTGTGAAATTTAACATGAACTATACTCACTAAATAAAAATAAATAAATTAATATAAATAAAGATTGAGAATTGACATCTTCTTTCTTTCTTTTTTTATACATTTTTTAATGATATTTATTGAGCTCTACATTTTTCTCTGCTCCTCTCCCTGCCTCTCTCCTCACCCCTTCAACCCTCCCCCAATGTTCCCATGCTCCCAATTTACTCAGGAGATCTTGTCTTTTTCTTCTTTCTACTTCTCAGGTAGATCATATCTATGTAAGTCTCTCTTAGTGTCTGCATTTTTGTCTAAGTTCACTGGGATTTTGGTTTGTAGGCTGGCTTTCTTTGCTTTATGTTTAAAAACCACCTATAAGTGAGTACATGTCATAATTGTCTTTCTGTATCTGGGTTACCTCACTCAAAATAATTTTTTCTGGCTCCATCCATTTTCCTACAAAATTCAAGCTGTCGTTATTGTTTTCTGTTGTGTAGTACTCCATTGTGTAAATGTACCACCTTTTCCCTATCCATTTTTTGATTGAGGGGCATTTAGGTTGTTTCCAGGTTCTAGATATGACAAACAAAGCTGCTATGAACATAGTTGAGCACATGTCCTTGTGGCATGATTGAGCATCTTTTGGATACATACCCAAAAGTGGTATTACTGGGTCTTGAGGAAGGTTGTTTCCTAATTTTCAGAGCAATCACCACACTGACATCCAAAGGGGTTGTACTAGCTTGCATTCCCACCAGCAGTGCAGAAGTGTTCCCTTTTCCCCACAACCTCTCCAGCATAAGTTGTCATCAATGTTTTTGATTTTGGCCATTCTTAAAGGTGTAAGATGGAATCTCAGAGTTGTTTTGATTTGCATTTCTCTGATGACAAAGGATGTTTAACATTTCCTTAAGTGTCTTTCAGATATTTAGATTCCTCTGTTGAGAGTTCTCTGTTTAGGTCTATACTCCATTTTTTTTATTGGATTATGTGATTTTTTTTGGTGTACAATTTCTTGAGAATCGACATCTTTTTATCCACTAAGAAGTATGATTATTGTCTGGGGAACTTTCTAAAACCTGGAATACTGGTAATGTTTTACAAAATTATCTGAATTATACTTGCCATAATGATAGATGACCTTAATTTAATGTGTTTAAATTTTAATATTACATAAATAACTATTCTTTTTCTAGCTCCTCAAGGTCAGGAAGATTTAACACAAAAGAGAAGGAATAAAAACATATTCCAGGTGAAAATGAAGTCAGAGAGTATTATAGTTTCCTGCCCTTGCCACAAAAAAACTGATACAAAGTGATTGGCTCATAATGACTATCATGTAAAAAATATTGTGTGGGCATATGATGTGTGTGTGGGAACAAACATGACAGTACACATGTGGAGGTCAGTGAACAACTTCATATAGCTAGATGTCTCCTCCTACCTCATGTGGATTCTAGGCACACAACTTGGGTTTTCTGTCTTGCCTTTCCTTAGCAAGTATCCTTACCTCGTCAGCTATTTTCCTTCCAGCTTAGCAACTCTTCACATTTATTGAGAACTTTGCCTGAAATCAATGTTTCACAGGTCCAGGTTCTCTCTAAGGGCATTAATTAAGGATATAGTCATTGCTCCTTCAAGCTTCTGGTAAATGTTTGCCGGTTATTGCATTCTTGGCTAAGTGGTAGAATAACTTCAAATTCTGCTATTCTGTATCTATGCTTCCCATTCTCTCTCTGGGGTTGCAATCATTCAATTTAAGGTCCCCTCAAATGCTACTTTGTTTCCTGTTAATTTGACTATAGCTATAGCATCTTATTTGCTTATTAACTTACTTACATAGATACACAGTAGGTACAAATTTGGAAGAAACGTTATACAAAAGTAGGAATATTTAAGTCAAGAAAACAAGAGTTTTAAGGCTCATATTTTATCCGGACTATAAAAGAAAATAAGTAAAGGATTTCAACTTAAGATGTAGAATGATCAAACTAGCATTCAGAATAGTCTTTGGGGCAGCAGCATGGTAAAGACACCAAAAGCAAGATAATAAGTTAGTCTGTCAGGTTTCCAAGGATGATCAATACCTGTGCTCCAAAAGAAGATCTGGTTTGTGTGTGGAGAAACAAACCAACGGTAGCCTGACTCATCATCTTTTAATTAATTGTTGCATGA
Organism: Ondatra zibethicus; assembly: GCA_004026605.1. Lineage (NCBI taxonomy): Eukaryota > Metazoa > Chordata > Mammalia > Rodentia > Cricetidae > Ondatra > Ondatra zibethicus. The sequence continues at coordinate 15,861 of PVIU01028693.1, forward strand.
ACATAAGTTTCCAGCAGCAAATAATTTCGAGACTCACAAACAAAGGGAAAGACACAGAGATGCAGACACACAACCTCTCATCTCATTTTTCTCTCTCCCCTTTACCCAAATCCTTACTTCAACACTTAATCTTTTCCTTTGACATTTTCTCTTTTAGTTTAACCTAGTATAAGTCTTTCTAATTAATACATTAGGTATGGATTTTAGCTTACACTCCTTCCTTACTTTCTCTTATGCTTATTTTCCCAATGTAATTATTATCAAAATCACATTCAGGGTTAACATGATTATTACTATATGACTACTTCACACAATTGATCCAAGCAGTAGTTTCCTATAAAAGATTTCCATTATATTCAACTTCCTATTTTCTGGGATCTTATTAACTAATTCTCATGTTTATTCTGTTGTGTATTAAGCTATGGTTAAATCATAATGCACTCACTAATAGTTTGACAAAATTCTTTAAAATCGCCATCAATAACCAGAAAGTGAATGTATTATTTCTATTTTTTATTTCCTTAGAATCATTTTTTTCCTTTGCCTTCATTTTCTGGTCTCTAAGTTTCTGTTGTGGAGCTTAGTCCTATTTAAGTGTCAATATGGCACAACTTGAACTGGTCTCAGAAGAGAAGCCTGAATGAGGAATTTTCAACATCAAGCTTCCCTAGAAGAAGGTCCTCAGTGGGAGTCCAGTCTACCTCACGTTGTCCCCTTCCCTAGAAAGAGTTTCCTAGAAAGTTTAGCAGAGGAAAAATCTAGTTTAGAGTACACAAGCAATCAAAGATGCTAACTCTTGACTGTGGATGTGATATAGTTAGTCACCTTATTTCCTGATTAAAGTTCCCTGAAATGATCAAATACGACTTGGAATCATTATTTTGTTTGTTTGTTTTTGTTTTTGGTTTGTTTGTTTGTTTTTAGGGTGTTTTTTTATTTATTTTATTTTATATTTTTTTGCGAGACAGGGTTTCTCTGTAGCTTTGGAGCCTGTCCTGGAACTCGTTCTTGTAGACCAGGCTGGTTTCAAATTCACAGAGATCTGCCTGCCTCTGCCTCCTGAGTGCTGAGATTAAAGGCATGCGCCACCACCACCCGGCACAATTTGGAATGGTAAACCAAATAGTTCTTCCCTTCTCTACAACGCTTTATGTCAGGGCATTGGTGAAAGCAATAGAAATGAATTAGGACAACCGTTATCTTAAAGATTTAGGAGGGAGACACGGAAAACTGCCCAAGTGGCTTTTCTTTGGGTGAAGGTGGGATATTCATTCTAAGCTGAAAAATAAGTTAAGAATTTATGAGTAAATAATCATATTTGTAGATGATGTGAAGAAAAGATTGTCCTTTTAAAAGTTTAGATTTCTCTTGGAAATTTGGAAGAAATGATCCACATTTAGAATTGTAGACAAGCTCTGGACTCTGGAGAAAAACAAGAATGGACAAGATGACTGCCAATAATAATATGAGATTGGAATCAATAATTAAGAATGGAATAACAAGATGAAACCTGACAATAATATACAAAAACTACAATAATTCCCTGAATTTCTTAAGCTGTAGAATAACCGAGAGTTTTCAGAAAACATTTCAGGTCCATGAGGTTTATTTCTTTCGCTAAATTTTACCAATGTCCTCTCAACAAAGACTTTTTCCACATGCCAATAATTGTATATGGAAACTCTTAGGAACGTTCAAGTTTATTGTACTAAAATCTAAATTTAAACTTGTTGGTGATGGCACATGCCTTCAATCCCAGCACTTGTGAGGCTGAGACAGGCAAATATCTGTGAATTAGAGAAGAATCTGGTCTACAGAATTCCAGGACAATCAGACTTTTACACAACAAAACCCTGTCTTGAGAAAACAATTATTTAAAATTATTATTATTTAAAAATTACTAAAAAATGTTATCAGTGTCATGAATCTCAATGTGCTCTGATAGTTTATTTCCTCCCAAAGTAGTGTTTTTATAGACCTTTCTAAGCTCTTATTTAATTAAAATGTATGTTACTTAAGGCATATGAATAATATAGTAAAGTTTGTAAGTCATTTGGTATGATCAAATATATACAGTAAAACCTCTTTTAAAATAAAAATGTTAACTATTATTATTAATAATATATTGTTTTTGTTTCTGAATGACCGACCCAGGGTCTCCTGCATCGTGGGCAACTTTTGTATCCAAGCTGTGTCCCCAGCTCCCATCTGCATTTTGAAGCACTCAGGTTTTCCTTTGTGTGAAAAACAGATTTCTGATGATTTTCTCCTTTTTTAAAATGTTAATATCATAATTCCAGCATTTCTCCCTTCCATTTCCTCACTTCAAACTCTCCCATACATTTCTTTCCACCTTTCTTTCTTTCTTTCTTTCTTTCTTTCTTTCTTTCTTTCTTTCTTTCTTTCTTTCTTTCTTTCTCTTTCTTTCTTTCTTTCTTTCTTTATTTATTTCTTTATTTATTTTTTCCATACATTTTTTGTTTTATTTTTCCCATTCAAGAACATAATTAAAGAAATAAATTTTTTTTTCCTTTCTTCCCCTTCTCCTGGTCCCCTCCCACTATCCCCCCACCCCTCCTCCCTCCCCCTTCTTCCTTGAAAGAGGGCATGGTGCCCTGCCCTGTTGGAAGTCCAAGGCCCACCCCCATCCCTCCTGGCCTAGGAAGGAGTGCATTCAAAAAGACTCGGTTCTCAAAAAGTTAATACATGCAGAAGAGATAGGTCCTGGTGTCATTGTTTGTGGGTTC
>PVIU01028694.1:0-18603 GCA_004026605.1 Ondatra zibethicus
AAGTCCAAATGGATCAAAGACCTCAACATAAAGCCAGCCACACTGAACCTTATAGAAGAGAAAGTGGGAAGTACACTTGAACGTATTGGCACAGGGAACCACTTCCTAAATAGAACCCCAGCAGCACAGACACTGAGAGAAACAATTAATAAATGGGACCTCCTGAAACTGAAAAGCTTCTGTAAAGCAAAGGACATGGTCAACAAGACAAAACGACAACCTACAGAATGGGAAAAGATCTTCATCAACCCCACATCAGACAGAGGTCTGATCTCCAAAATATACAAAGAACTCAAGAAATTGAGCACCAAAAAGATCACATAAGCCAATAAAAAAATGGAGTACAGACCTAAATAGAGAACTCTCAACAGAGGAATCTAAAATGGCTGAAAGACACTTGAGGAAATGTTCAGCATCCTTAGTCATCAGAGAAATGCAAATCAAAACAACTCTGAGATTCCATCTTATACCTGTAAGAATGGCTAAGATCAAAAACACTGATGACAACTTATGCTGGAGAGGTTGTGGGGAAAAGGGAACACTTCTGCATTGCTGGTGGGAATGCAAGCTGGTACAACCCCTTTGGATGACAGTGTGGCAATTTCTCAGAAAATTAGGAAACAACCTTCCTCAAGACCCAGTAATACCACTTTTGGGTATATAGCCAAAGGATGCTCAATCGTGCCACAAGGACATGCGCTCAACTATGTTCATAGCAACTTTATTTGTCATAGCCAGAACCTGGAAACAACCTAAATGTCCCCTGATCGAAGAATGGATAAGAAAAATGTGGTACATTTACACAATGGAGTACTACACAGCAGAAAAAAATAACGACAGCTTGAATTTTGCAGGAAAATGGGTGAAACTGGAAAGCATTATTTTGAGTGAGGTAACCCAGACCCAGAAAGACAATTATCACCTGTACTCACTCATAGGTGGTTTTTAAACATAAAGCAAAGAAAACCAGCCTACAAACCACAATCCCAGAGAACCTAGACAACAATGAGGACCCTAAGAGAGACTTACATAGATCTAATCTACATGGGAAGTAGAAAGTATAAAAAGACAAGATCTCCTGAGTAAATTGGGAGCATGGGGACCTTGGGGGAGGATTGAAGAAGGGGGGGAGAGGCAGGGAGGGGAGCATAGAAAAATGTAGAGCCCAATAAATATCATGGAAAAAAATTATGTTTTTAATGTGAGATATTGAGGATGAATGAGGAAGGGCTGTGGCTTAATAGTGATGTGTTTGTGTGTCAAGTTGTATTGGTTGGTTTTATGTCAACTTGTCTCAAGCTAGTCATCAGAGAAAAAAGAACCTCAACTGAAAAAATGCTTCCATAAGATCCAGCTGTAAGGCATTTTCTTAATTAGTGATCAATGGAGGAGGATCCAGCCCTTTGTAGGTGGTGCCAATTCTGGGGCTGGTGGTCCTGGGTTCTATAACAAAGCAGGCTAAGCAAGCCAGGGGAAGCAAGCCAGTAAGCAGCATCCCTCCCATGACCTCTGCATCAGCTCCTGCCTCCAGGTTCCTACCCTGCTTGAGTTCCTGTCCCGACTTCCTTTCGTACTTAACATCAATGTAGTTCATTAAAGAGAAGTGTAAGTTGAATAAACCCTTTCCTCCCCAATTTGCTTTTTGGTCATGGTGTTTCATTGCAGCAATAGAAAGAAAACTCTAAGACAGACATGAAGCATGTAAGTTTGTATTAAAGTAGTTAATTAAATTGCTCACTTGGCAGAGCGGTGGGGACACATGCTTTTAATCCTAGCACTTGGAAGACAGAGGCAGACAGATCTGTGAGTTCAAGGCCAGTCTGGTCTACAGAGTAAGTTCCAGGACAGTCATAGCTACAAGAAAACACTGTCTCAAACACTCCCGCCCACTCCACCCCCCCCACAACAGAAACAAACAAACAAAAACCACTTACTTGGAAGTTTCAGGTAAGCCAGCCGATAGCTCCAAAAATACAGATAAGTAGTAGCCTCGTACAACTCCATTTCCGTCCTAAAACAAGAAAAGGTTATGCAAAACAAACCAGACATCAACTCCAATATACAAATTTAAAGCAATGATGAAGCCTACAAACCAATATCTGATAATTGGGTTGAAATATATATCTAAGCTTAAAAACCTTAAAAAATTTAAAAGCCTAGATGTTTGTCCATATCAAATTTAAAATTTTATACATTAACTTAACCTTAAAAGTTCTACCTCTTAAAATTTGTAGTTTAATACTTGTTTGATGAATTTACACCACTTTAACCTTTCACTATCATTCCCATTTTTGTTACATTTCTGTTAAGGAGACTTTATGTTGAAATACTGTATAAGACATTTGTAGCCGTTTAAAAATAAAATATTTAAAATTAAAAAAATTTATACATTAAAAAAGTAAAAATATCCACATTAACATATTAAGGAAACCATAAAAACAGTTAAAGAGTTTTAACATGTATAGACTCCTTACAAACCAATCTTGAGAAAGAACAAAAACTTAATGAAAAAAGACAAATGACTACTTATTTTCACTAGAAGTGCGTGAAACCAAGTACCAGGTATCAAAACGAGGACTTCATGAATATCAGGGAAGTACTCTGCCATTGAGCTACATTCCCACATTCAAATAGGAATTTTTAAAATAAGGGGATGATATCCAGAATAAACAGAACTCCTACAACTTAACAGGAAAAGAAACAAACCTGATTAAAAATGGGCAAAAGACCTGAGTAGGCATGTCTACAAAAATACGCAAATAGTGAACAAACATGTGACTACATGCCCTGTATCACTAATTACTAAGAAATGTTAACTAGAACTATGATGAATATGACTTCACGAGTATTAGGATGGTCAGTTTTGACAATGTACAACAGAAGGGCTGACAGGTTCTTGAAGGGAATGAAGCATCCCTGCACTGTTGATACTAAGACGAAAATGGTGCCAAATGCTGCTGCTTTAGAAAATAAAACAATTACTCTATGACCCGGTGATTCCACTTTTGAATATTTATCTACAAGAATAACTAAAAACGGTTTCTTAAAAGAGATGAGCGGCATCTATGTTAACAGCAGCCAGGAGGTGAGGGTAGCCTGAGATAGATATACAGTACGAGCATCTCAAGAAAAGACGGGAGGAGAGTAGAACAATGGAATTCATCTTTATCAATGAAAATTCTGTGCTACCAAAAATAAAAGATGAACCTTGAGGACAAGAACATTAATGCTCATTATGATGGGCCTAATAAGCCAGTCATAGTAAATTACTATGTGACTCATTCCACTTACATATTACAAGAGTCAAATTCAGAGAAACAGAATGTAGACTAGAACCTATCAGAAGCTAGGAAGAGAAAACAGCCTTTTTTAAAGCTAAGCATTTCAAGGTTGATATAGTGTTTAGAGACAGGATCTCATGGACTAGGGGAAGCTAGTATGGAGTTCACTATAAGACTCAGGCTTGACTCAAACTCAAAACCCTGCCTCTGCTTTTGTTTTTGAGATGGGGGTCTCATTGCTTAGTCCTGGCTGGCCCTAAACTAACCCATGGACCAAGTTGGTCTCAAACACAAAAATCTACCTGTCTCTGCTCTGCCTCCAGATTGTTGGAATTTGCCATGTCCTCCAAATTGAAACATTCCACCCTGGAGAGCTCTATTAAAGTTTCTAAGACTCAGCTGGGTGGTGGCGGTGTACGTCTTTAATCCCAGTACTCAGGAAGCAGAGGCAGGTGGATCTCTGTGAGTTTGAGGCCAGCCTGGTCTACAGAGTAAGTTCCAGAAGAATCAGGGCTATACAGAGAAACCCTGTCTTAAAAAAACAAAACAAACAAAAAAATCCACAAGCCCTCTCTCATGATTACTGATGCAGCAAACAGTTGTTGCATAAAGGTGACTCTCCCACCATTCCACTGCCTGCAAGACACGCAAGGGGCTCGAGGGATGCAGCTTCTGCACTTGTGGGCTTTTCAGTGATGCAGCTCTCTCTCTCCTAAGCAAAACATCATCTACACTTCTCCAGTTCCAATGAACTCACTGGTTCACTAAGCTCTAGCTGCTCACTTTATGCCTCCAACTAGATGTTAATTTTGTTTGCTCCCTCAGTCACGCTACCCTAGTTTATCTGCAGGATGTTGTAAACTCCTGATTTGATGATATTTACTATTTTTCTGCATCTCTCTATCTGCAACTTGCTATTTATTCTTTAACTTTGCTTGCTATATCATTATAAACTCACTCAGTCAGAACCAAAAGTATGGTTATGTACAGACATACTTGGCAAAATTCATGAAATGCCCTTTCAGTTTCAAAGAAGTAAATGTTCTATGGTTGCTGAGGAAATAAACCCCTGGCTGGGAAGACCTCCTGCACTGTGTGTCAGTTTGTGAAGAACAGACTACTTTTCGTGAATTGTGCCTAGCAAGTTGAAAAGCTTTGAAGCCACACCGTGTTGCTCACGCTTTGTTTGGGGCGGGGTTGATGGATGTGCCGCTAACAGAAACTGGCTGCTCGTCCAGAGGACCATAGTTTTGATTCCAGCACCCTCATGGGGGCTCATGATACACATTGTTACAAAAACATGCAGACAAAACACCTATACACATAAAAATAATAAATGCTCAAAAATTTAAATAAAATTGAAAAATTACAAGAAAATAATGGGAAAAATGATGTGACTGTGACATAAAGTCACAAATACACTGAATGATCCTAGATTAACTTATCCTACACAAGAAGTAAAAGAAACGGCTAGAATCACTTACATCTACTAAAATCGTGGTAAGAAATGAGCACTAACTCAGTGAGATTATATAAAGATCCAATAATTCATAATACTTAAACCTGTAGCTTTCTGAGGAAAATCTGACAAACACATTGGGACAGGAAGAGAGAGATGGGTGATAACAGGTACCCAAATAATAGAAGGGAAACATCTCACTATGAACGTATTACAACCATTAAATGACACAGAAAATGACCATCAATAGTTATCAATACCACAAAAGCAAACACAAGACATTTCATAATAAAAGAACACTAATTCTTGCTAAAGGAATGTACCTAATGCTAGGCATCATGGTTTACAGCTGTAATTCCAGAATTCAAAATGCTACTGCAGAAAAATCATGAGCTCTAGATTAACCTATATTACAGATTAAGGATTAGGTCAACCCGGGTTACATAGTAAGACCCTGTCTAGGCTTGGACTAGAGAGATGGCTCAGTGGTTAAGAGCATGCTGCTCATGGAAAGGACCCAAGCACAATTCTCAGCACTCACAGGGTGGGCCATAACCACCTGTAAGCCAAGTTCCAGTTACAACATCTGCAGGATGTTGTAAACTCCTGATTTGATGATATTTTACTATTATGCCCTCTTCTGGCCTCCAAGAGCACTATGCTTATAAGGGGTACAAATATATACATACAGGCAGGCACTCATTCACATAAAATATAAAAATAATTTTTAAAATAAAAATTTTAATTTAAATATTTAGCTTAATCTAAAATTTAATATTTAATTTTTAAATTCATTTAAATTAAATTTAACTGTCAGTTAAATTCAATCAACATATTTTTTTAATGTTTTTTAGTACCTGTGATTTTCTTTTGGGGTTCTGGGTATTGCATGGCAGATAAGTACTCTGCAATTGAGCTACAAGACAACTCTAAGTTATCTTTTTTCCCTTTTCATGATCTTTAAAGAACTTTTAATTCCCAGCACCTACATAGTGGCTGCCTACCAGCTGTAACTCTAGTTCCAAAGTATCCAACATTAACCAGGTACCATTGTGATGCACCTACATAGAAGCAAGCAAATAAACATACAAAATAAAATATAGAAATTAAAATAAAATGTAGCTAGGCAACATGGTGGTACAAGCCTTTAAACCTGGCACTTGGGATACAGAGGTAGGTGGATCTCTGAATTGAGGCCAGCGTAGTCTATAGAGAGAGTTTCAGGACAGCCTGGGCTACACAGGAAAAAAAAATTTTAACTTTTTTTAAAAATTTTTTTTTATTTTATATGTATGAAGGTCTTGCCTACATGTCAGTGCACCACATGTGTGCCTGGTGCCCTTGGAAGCCAGAAGAGGGTAAAAGATCCCTTCAAACTGTAGTCACAGATGGTGTGACTACCATATGGGTTCCAGGAGTCAAACTGTAGTCACAGATAGTGTGACTACCACATGGGTGCCGGGAGTCACACTGTAGTCACAGGTGGTCTGACTACCACATGGATACAGGGAATCTAACTGTAGTCACAGATAGTGTGACTACCACATGGGTGCCAGGAGTCACACTGTAGTCACAGATGGTGTGGGTTACCACATGGGTACAGGGAGTCACACTGTAGTCACAGATGGTCTGACTACCATATGGGTGCCGGAAGTCAACAGCACTCTTAACTGCTGACCCATCTCTCTAGCCCCTAAAACTGTCTTCCATACATATTCATCTCCTTATAAACTAGAAATAAAATTTAGTGATGTTGGAGCTTATGTATTCATATTTAACACATTCTGTACATAGTTAGTAATAAATGGCATAAACAGAAAATTGCCAATTTCCATATCCCTCAATTAAGTCAACTAGTATACTTCAAAACACTTAAGAAAATCTCAAAATTAAGTTGAAAATTTAGAAATATAAAAAACTTACTGGGTAAACTTTTAACCTCCAACAAAGTCCTGAAACTTGAAGAGGTGGGCTGTAAACAGGATCTGCTCTCTGGCGCAAAGTGCTAAAAAGAAAGAAAACCAACCAAATTACAACATCAAAACTATTGTGAAATGGCAACAAGCAAAACCAAAAAGCAACTACATACCTTAAACTAATGTGAAAAATACTGAACAACAGAAGGTGACTGAACAAGTCAGACTCACTAAATAAGCTTGGATGTACTTACATATGAATTAATGATACTGAAACATTTAGCAGTATCTTTTACTTTGTAATTAAAACCCAACAAAAACTCAAAAACTGCCATTTAAGGGAAAACAGAGTACCACTAAGTATTCCAAATTTAATTCTGCTTCAGTAAGCATTCTTCACTATTTATAAAACAAAAACATGGGAGAATAACTTAATGGTACAGCATTTAGCATGTGTACAGTCTTAGCTCAATATTAAGCACCAAAAATTATGAAACAAAAAACCAGATCATTTCTGTATAGTACATTTCTTTTAATGGAGAAATAAGAATATGTGTCAACCCTTAATATTTGTAGGGGAAATTCAGCAAGATTTTTAGCTACAAAACTACACCATTAAAAATAGACAAAATGGGCTGAGGAGGCAACTCAGTTAGTTAAGGCCCTATACAAGCACAAGTACCTAAATCAATCCCCAGAAACTAAGTTAAAAGCTGCTAGGAATGGTGGCTTGCACTGGCAATGCCAAAACTGTGGAAATGGAGAGATGCATCCCGGAGCCTTGATGGTCTGCCAGCTTAATGCATTTGGGAAGACTCCAGGACATTTATTGTTCTTTCAGAATATCTAAGTTCAGTTTCTAGCACCTGTATTAAGTAGTGACTCTGGCACCCTTTCCAGGACTCCTTGAAAACTGCACTCACACTTGTGTATACTCACAGACAGACACATACACAGAATAAGGATGTCTTCTGACCTCCACACATGAAGCCATACAAGTATATACTAAACGCACATACCACCACCATCCCCACCCATCCCCACCACAGGGGAAAAACAGATGGCACAAGTATGGCTTTTTAGTTATCAGCACCTATTCCCATTATTTCCCAAAGATCTCATATTTTAAGTTCCCTTTTTTTGTCCTGTCCTTGAAGTCTCTTATAGTCTTTGTGATTTCATATATTTACTTCTAGACCAGTACGGCAGTGCACTCCTTTAATTCCAATCAGGTCTATATAGGAAGTTCCAAGGTTAGCTGGGTAAATAGTGAAATCCTGTCTTAAACACACACACACACCGAGAGGGGGGGAGATAGATGGTAGATAATTGAATAAATAAGTTTCTAATCCTAGAGAAAATTAGCAAAGTCAAAGGAAACATGAAGTTTAACAAATGGGTCTATACATGTATTAAAATAATGGTCTGCTATGCATGATTCTTCACTTTTAACATAGAAAAACAGACACCCAGTAGCGTTCTTTCCATAATTTTTATTTCTTTTATACAAAATGTGAGCCTGGTCCACCTTGTCTGAAGATCAGAGAGTCTGAGCTTATTTTTGCTCTCTCAAAGTTGTTAACAACAGTTGTGACTACAAAGGAGAGATTCTGGCCTAGGGTGTGGTTAATTAGTATTTTGAGTGCTGAAATAGATCTACTCCACCAGGACCAAAAGTTGGAGAATTCAAGCCTATTCCTTGTGTCATACTAATGAGGTCTGTTGCACCCTGCTTCACTCTCTCCCGTTTTGGAGAGAAGAATATAAGCGCGTGGAAACTCAATGAGGATTCAGTATTCAGTGACTGTCCCTTCTGATGCTGCCCTATGTTTCAGTCTCTTATTTCTCCTACAAAGCTGTTCCTTTTGCCTAATAATACTAACCTCATGTTCCTACCCTGGAACGTATGAGTTTTGTTGAAGCAAGTTGTCAACAACAAAAGCTAAGTGTGCTCTATTTTTAAATATTTCCTTTGGTCCAGGTATAGTGGAACACGCTTTTAATCCCAGCACTCAGGAGGCAGAGGCAGGTGGATCTCTGTGAGTTCGAGGACAGTCTGGTCTACAAGAGCTAGTTCCAGGACCACATCCAGTTCTATGTGCAAACATTTTAAACTCTGAAATCCAAACACATCTTCCCTCTGAGATAAGAAATGAAGCTCGGCATGGGCACTCTAGACTCTGCTTCTAACAGGAAACTTTAGTTAGGGACCTCATTAGCTCATTCTTACCACATAAGACCATCTTGTCTCTTACTTTTGCACATAAACACAAGAAAAACCCAGAATTCTTAAAACCTCTTACCTGAAGTTCTCTAATACAAATGTAGCTAAGTCATAAGATGGTACCAATTCACTAAAAAGAAACAAAAGGAAAAAAAAATCAATTACCTTAATTTACAATTTACATTTAGTTAAAAAAACAAAGTAAAAAAAAAAGCTTTGTTTGTGGTGGTGCACACCTTTAATCCCAGCACTCAGGCAGCAGAGGCAGTGGACCTTTGTGAGTTCGAGGCCAGCCTGGTCTATAGAGTGAGTTCAAGAACAGGCTCCAGAGCTACAGAGAAACCCTGTCTCGAAAATAAAAATAAAATAAAAAATTTTAAGAAAAAAAGTAAGTTCTTTGGAATTATCTTGAAAATTTGACAGCAGTAGTACCTATAAAATATTTCAAAATCATGATTAAACAGAGCATTAAATCAAAGCAGTTCATAAACCATAACGAGTTTCTAATTAGAATGAAGATACAAACATTTACTTCAAGCTTGTTTACTAACAAATGCCCCTATACACTTTGGTTATTTTGTATAGTTAGTTGTTGGAACCCTCAAGCATGTCAGGCAATAACTCTATCACTGAGCTATGGCTACAGCTCTCCTACACTTTTATTATAAGATTAGAATATATAATTGAGGGGATAACTGAGATGGGTTAGCACAGTAAGACTTCTTGGAAAGGTAAGATGACATCAACTAGTCTAAATTCCATATAATCTTCTCTAAAAAGAACTAAATTGTAAACATAGGATGAGTTAGAGGATAATATATCTTGCAGCCAACTACAATTAGACCATTTGGATAGTTTGTGGCACTGTCATTAAAACATCATTTAACATAAAATTGTATTATATACAACATTATAATATGCTGCCATAATTTTGGTATGATTATAAACTGAACAAAATAGACTGAAAATCATTTTCACCATACCTTCAGATAGACTATATCTACAGTAATTTGTGATTTGCCAGGAGAACATGCTTAGTACAAATAAAAAAATATTCTAAAATTTATCAAAAGCTGATAAGGCAATCATGCATGCAGCTCTTAGAAGGTAGCAGCAGTCTAGCCTCAGTTAAATAGCAAGTTTGAGATTAGCCTAGGTTAAATAAGGCCCGATCCCAAAAACAATAAAAGAAGAAATTATCCATATATCACATATTTTCCAGAGCAAGAAGATGTACCTTGTCCTATGAGTGTTATCTATCCAAATTGTATCTATCCAAATTGACCTTGTCAAGCACTCCTATAAAATCCCTAGGCAGCTGTTGGCACTTTTTAGAAGACACACCTCTATGTATCTGTGCCTGATGATTCCTGCCTACTCCTTCATAAAAAGTCAAATACCCAGAGGCCTGCTCTAATGTTTCCCAATTATGTATTCTATCACTCAACATATAAAACCCCAATTAGTGAGACCAATGCAATTAGTACCCGAAAATTTTTTTAAGAGACCATAAACTTAATGAGAACTCTAAAGGGATCATCTCAAAACAGTTTTCAAATTTCAACCAAAAGTAATGTTTTTGGCTATAATCCAAGAAAATATATAATCATATGTTGGTCATTTTACCCATAAATTCACTCTCCTGTTGTCTGATCTATACGCTGTTTCACTTGCTATGTGCTTATTCCAGTGACATGTGTTTTTGCTGTAAGCCAGATTCAGAGCACAAAAAATTCACCTGTTGGGGCTGGAGAGATGGCTCAGAGGTTAAGAGCACTGGCTGCTCTTCCTGAGGTCCTGAGTTCAATTCCCAGCAACCACATGGTGGCTCACAACCATCTGTAATGAGATCTGGTGCCCTCTTCTGGCCTGCAGGCATACATGGAGGCTGAACACCATACATATTTAAAAAAAAAAAAAAAGGATGAATGTTGAGCTGCTGGAGGTGTAGAGGGGCCCCTGGACCTCTGGTGTCTCCTTGCTATGAATGGATCAGCCTATGTCTTCTCTTCCCACTCCTTTCCATCTTTTTTAAAAAAAAAAAAAATTCACCTGTCGCAGGGCGGTGGTGGCGCACGCCTTTAATCCCAGCACTCGGGAGGCAGAGGCAGGCGGATCTCTGTGAGTTTGAGGCCAGCCTGGTCTACAAGAGCTAGTTCCAGGACAGGCTCCAAAGCTACAGAGAAACCCTGTCTCGAAAAACAAAAAAACAACAACAACAAAAAAATTCACCTGTCTATTTGGAGACTGAGATATTTCTCTATGTCTTAATGGTTTCTATTGCTGTGATAAACACCATGACCAAGAGCAACTTGGGAAAGAGTTTTATTGAGCTTACAATTTTATTCCATTTCTGAGGAAAATCAAGGCAGAAAACTCAGGGCAGGAACCTGGAAGGCGGGACTAACGCAGAGGCCGTGGGGGAGTGCTGCTTTTTGCCTTGCTCCCCATGGCCCACTCAGCTTGCTCTTAGACCACCCAAGACCACCTGCCAAGGGGTGGCACCACCCAGTAGCCAAGACCCTCTCACATCAGTTATTAACCAAGAAAATGTCCTAAAGATCTGCCTAGAGGCCAATGACAAAGAGAAATTTTCTCAACTTAACTCCCGCTTTCCAGCTATATCTACATTTGTATCCTGTTGCCAGAAACCCACCAGCACAGAACATGTGTATTTCTTAATACACAAAGTTCCACACACAAGTAGTGTAACAGATTAGTGCTATGGAGCTTCAGTAAAGACAGGCTCCACAGCATAGAGCACAGACCAGCCTTGATCTTAGGATCTCTGTCTCAGCACTGCTTTAGCTTCTCATCGGTTCCCTTATCTGTCCTCCTGAAACGACTCTGGTCCTTATAAACAGATTCACGTCATGGGAGTGTCAATTCATCTGTTTTCACAGAATACGGGAAAGTAGCCTCAAACTATCTCTATCCTGGAAATCTGCAAGTAACATATCTTTAAATGTTTAGATCACTGACTTTATCAGATCACCACAAAAAAAGGGCAGAAAAGAGGGGACCCAAAGGGCTACATAAAATCCAGTTTCCCTTCCCAACTTGACCATCCCTCCCAGATATCTAAAACTGACTATAGAGTGACAATCTCCTCTATCTTTATGTCCTCTCTGAGGACACCTAAGTTATTTTCTCATCACAATGCCAAATAATAAACAACGCTTTAAATTCTGGCTGAAATCACTTCCTTGTCTATCCAAGGTAAAATTTTTATTCATATACACATAGACCATTCTTTTATGAGTTTTGTTTTTCTGATAGGGTTTCACATAGCCCAGGATGATCAATCATCCTGTTTCAGTCTCCCAAGTGCTGAGATTTTACGAATGTGCACCACCACACTCTATTCTATAAAGTCTTAAAAGAAAATCAAACAAACAAAAAAACCCAAAGCTTCGCAACCAGCCAACCTCATGACAAGGCTCTTCCAGGGCAGATGCAGTGTCATGCAGCAACTTCCTCCAAGATTGAGATATTACATCTTCCAGGAAAAGTGCCTTAAAACAGAGTAAAGAATTCAAAATAGCTCCAGGAAGTCCTTGGAAATGACCAGATTCACTAGGCCTCTTCCTTCCAAGAGTAAACAACAGAACCCTGAGAGTCACTCTCAGAAAAGCCAAGCTTCCTGGAGATCAGCAGAGCTGCCTGGAAGAGGTTCAAAGCAAAAAACCACCGGGAAAGGACACTGCTCCCTTGATATTGACAACAAAAGTAGCTATGAACTATCTGATATGGTACAGGGAACTCAACTAGGGTCATGTGGATGAAATTCTGTTCTCTTAACCGCTCAGCCATCTCTCTCTTCCCCTGCAACCCTGACAATTTTTTTTTTTTTAAGATAGGGTTTCCTCTGTGTAGCTTTGGCTATCCTGGAACTCACTCTGTAGACCAGGCTGTCCTTGAACTCACAGAGGTCTGACTGCTTCTACCTCCCGAGTGCTGGGATTAAAGGTGTGCGCCACCACCAGACAATTTTTAAGAGAATCCCAAATGATGGTTACACTGATAAGAACCACTTAGTCAAGAGATAGTGTTGCACGTCTTTAATCCCAGCACTCAGGAGGCAGAAGCAGATGGATCTCTGTTGAGTTTGAGGTCAGTTTGGTCTACAGAATGAGTTTCAGGACAGCCAGGGCTACAACAAAAACAAAACCAAACAAACAAACCAAAACCAAACCACTAATCTAAACTGGGTTTAGTGCACGAATTTAATCCTAGCACCCAAGAGGCAGAGGGAGACTAGCCTGCTCTACACAGCAAGTTCTAGACCTGTGAAGACTACACAATAAAGCCTTGTCTCTGGGGTAATAAAAATTCATTTTTAATAGTTTAATGACACAGTGTGACTCTACATATGGTGTTGAAAGGAATTTGAAGAATCAGCCCAAACTGAAAAAATCAAAAAAGGTACCAAGATTGCAAACTTTTTCTTTTCTTTTCTTTCTTTTTGTTTGTTTGTTTTTGAGACAGGGTTTCTCTGTGTTACAGTCCTGGCTGTCCTAGAACTCACTTTGTATTCTAGGCTGGCCTTGAACTCAGAGAGATCTGCCTGCCTCTACCTCCCAAGCACTGGGATTAAAAGTGTGCACCACCACCAACCAGCTGCAAGTTTTTTCTATTAATTGCTTCCTTCTACTTCTTTTAAAATCTGGAGATACTATGTCACCTTTATAACTTTTTGGTATCCTATCTACTTTTTTGATTAACAAGATACACATTAATTTAAAAGGCAAATAAAAGAATGACTAGGTCCTTCAAGGGGGGTGCAGCAGTAAAGGCACTTACTGCCAAACCAGACCGTCAGAATTCAATTCCTTAGATCAAATGTTGCAAAGATCACCACAGCATTCCGAAACCACTTCCTATCCCACACACAAAGGAAAGAAAGGAAGTGTAGATACCCATGAAGTCAATAAGATAGCTGTTTTCTATGGAAAATGGAGCTTTAATTAAAGAAACATATTCTAATTCCCTTTCAGTTTCCCTTTACAACCAAAAGTGTGAGGCCATCACATTCTTAAAAGTTATGCTCTTACTTTCCACCAAGTAGATTCTGGTAAATCAGTTCAGGACATGAAATAAAAGAGCCTTCACCCACTGAGCCATCTCAGAAGCCTTTTATTTTGAGATCAGATTCATGAGTTTACCAGATTATAACACTGTAATTATTAACAGTACCTTAAAAGGACATGGTTAGCTAGTAATGTTAGCACACACCTGTAAGCCCAACACTTGGGAGGTGGACATAGGAGAATCAGTCCAGTCTCAGTTACTTAGTGAGTTTAATTAAGACTACCCTTGGCTACATGAGACTATTTCTTAAATGAGTTGAGAAAAATAGTTTATTCAGTATCTCTTGAAGCCACTTCCATTCTCCAGAATATTTTCTCATGTTTCCTTGATAAATCTACATTTGATTTGTTTAATAAAAAGAAAGGAAAATGAAAGGAAAAGGAAGAAAAAGAAAAAATAGCTTATTCAAGTGCATACCTGTATATATTCAAACTTAAAATGGAAATAAAACTTTAAAACTGTTATACCTGGTAAAGTCTGGTGGAACAGGTGTAGTAACAAAGGATGCCATGGGTTTTCGGTGAACTTGCTGAAACATCATTAGGATCTCTGAGCTCTTAGATATCAGCTCACTCTTACTGCAAGACCGCAACTGTGGGAGAAAAAATAAGTATCTCAACCAACAAAAATATTGTTCGATGGCACTTTAAAATTTTATAATGGATCAGGTTTAGAAGCCTACACCTTTAATCCCAGACTGGTCCACACAGCAGTTCCAGGCCAGTCTGGGTCTACATATGAAGATCCAGGTCAGCCAGGCCTACACAGTAAAACCTTCCCCCAAATAAATAAGAGAATTTTAATTAAGAAAAATTGAGGCCCGGTGTGGTGGTACATACCTTTAATCTTATTCCTTGGAAGATAGAGACAAGCAGATATCTGTGAATTCAAGGCTAGCCTAGTCTACATAGTCAGTTTCAGAGCAGCGAGAAAACTAAGGGCAGTTGAAAAGAATTAGCCTCTCCAAGGGATGAGCCCCCTAAATGGCTTTTCAATACAAAGTTCAGTCCTAAAGTCATACACACAAACATCAAAAATGTATTCAACAGGGTGTGTTTATATATAACAAAGAAAAAGGAGTTACCAATGTGGGGAAGCTTGGGAGTAGAAGGGAAGAGACATGGAAGAGGATGGAAGAAGCAAAGGAAAAGAGGCAAGTGATTATATTTAATTATAATATAAATTAACTATATTTTAATTAAAATATATTAAATATAACATTAAAAACAGTAGATAATTACAAAGCTAATCTGGTTATTTAGTGAAAAAATTAAAATTAAATTAAGGGCACTGGAGAAATGGCTCAGAGGTTAAGAGCATTGCCTGCTCTTCCAAAGGTCCTGAGTTCAATTACCAGCAACCACATGATGGCTCACAACCATCTGTCCTCTTCTGGCCTGCAGGCATACACACAGACAGAATATTGTATACATAATAAATAAATGAATATTTTAAAAAATTAAATTAAGAATAAAATAGTCAGGCATTGGTGGTGCATGCCTTTAATCCTTCCACTCAGAAGGCAGAGGCAGGCGGATCTCTGTGCCAACCTGGTCTACAAAAGTGAGTTCCAGGACAGCCAGGACTGTTACAAAGAGAAACCCTGTCTTGAAAATCCAAGAAAGAAAAAGAAAGAGAAAAAAAGAAAATAAATAACTTTCAGAAGTAGGGATGTAACTGGACTGGTAATAGTTCTTGCCTAGCATGCAAGGAGTCCTAGGTTTAACCCACAGCTGAGCAGAACCTAGTCTGTTAGCACACACTTGTAATTTCAGCATTTGGGAAGTAAAGGATTAGAAATTCAATGATACCCTACAGTTCTATGAGGAAACTGAGGTCAGTCTGTGCTTACATGAGACTCTACCTAGAAATAAATAAATATATGAACTGGAGAGCTGGTTCTGTGGCTAAGAGCACTCACTGTTCTTGCAGAGGACCCAGATTTAGTTCCCAACACCAACAAGGTGGTTCACAATTTTCTATAACTCCAGTTACAGGAGATCTGGCACTCTATTTTGGCTTCCTTTAGTACCAGGCACACACGTGGTACATACACAAGCATACATATAAAATAAATTTAAAGAAAAAAATTTAAATTGCAAAGTGGGTTTGAAATATTAAGAAACTGCAGAATCTAGGTTTCTTTGCAAATTAGCAACTAAATCATTAAATTAATGGGATTTTAATAAAATCTCTCCTATTTTAGGGTTAAGTAAAAAGCAACTGCAAATATATTTTCACACTGATACAGTTAAACTACTTTATATATTAATAAGCAGATACTCCTTTAACAACAAGCATTTCTAATTAAATGTGGCCTCTAGAAATGCTGACACATATATCATACACCAATCTTATCAGTTCTTGAAATATTAAAGTCTGAGATAAAGAATAAGAAATGTGGGCTAGAGAGGTGGCTCAGCATTCAAGAGCCCTTGCTTATCTTGCAGAGACCAGGATTTGGCTGCCAGCACCCATATGGTGACTCACAACAGCTTGTAACTTCACTTCCAAGGATTCTACCTCTGCTTCTGGCCTCTCAAGCAACAGACATGCATGTGCTGCACATACATATATGTAGGCACTCAGACATACATAACATATAAAATAAATCCTTTATAAAAAGAACGAGAAATCCAATGTACTAAATACGTATGGCCATCACCAACACGACAGGAAAGCATGAAAGCAGGAAGGCCTGGCAATTAGAGCTGGAAGCTGAGGGCTGGGCACTAGCATCTCCAATTACAAACAGGAAGCAGACAGAGCAAACAAGAGTGAGAGTGAGGGGTTGGTGGAAGCCTTTAAACCTCAAAGTCCACCATAAGTCATATACTTACTCCAGTAAGGCCACACCTCCTAAGCCTCCCCAAACACCACTACCAACCATGGAGTAATTCAAATGCCTAACGATATGTGACATCTCATTCAGTTCACCAGACCTTGTGATCAAATCCCTCAGAAAACAAAGGCAGGTGTGCCAAAAGTCTGATGCCATCTTAAGCCACAGTGTGATATCCTACCTCAATGAATGAATGAATCAATGAATGAAGATAGATGGATGAATACATACATACGTAGATAGGGAGACAGACAGACAGAATAGGGATAAAGAAAAGAAATATATTGGGAGCTGGAGAGATGGCTCAGAGGTTAAGAGCACTAGCTGCTCTTCCAGAGGTTCTGAGTTCAATTCCCAGCAACCACATGGTGGCTCACAACCATCTGTAGTGAGATCTGGTGCCCTCTTCTGGTGTGCAGGCATACAAGCAGGCAGAACACTTTATACATAATAAATAAATAGATCTAAAAAAAAAAAAAGAAAAAAAAGAAAAGAAATATATATTTTTTTAGATGAAGTCTAGGTACTTACTTTGTGACTAGGATGGCCTCAAAAGTTCTATATAGCATAGCCTGGAATCAAACTCATGGTCCTTTTGTCTCAGCCTCCCAGAGATTACAGTTGTATAATCCATGCTCACAAATACTATTTCATTCTATTTTAATATTTAATGCTCACTCAGCAGCACATAAACAAATGTATTTCATCACCTGATGCTCTACCTCCTGAAGTAAAGATTCCAACAGCTCTGTTTCTTGAGTAAGAGATGTCTTCTGACCTGTTTAAAAGGAGCAAAAAACAACATTCATATTTACTACAGACTTAAGAATGATATAGTGTCCTATGAACATATTCAGTTAAGAGAGATCCACTGCAAATGAGCAAAACTTCATTACTTACCCCAATAACTCTCCTAGAGCTTTAAGAGGCTGAATATGATTGTCTTTTAGTTTTTGAGACAGGATTTCTCTGTGGAACAGCCCCAGCTGTCCTGGAACTCAACTCTGTAGACCAGGCTGGCCTTGAACTCACAGAGATCCACCTGCCTCTGTCTCCCAAGTGCTGGGATTAAAGGCGTGCGCCACCACCACCCGGCAAAATGTAATATTTTTAAAAGGTACCTGAGAAAAAGAACATTGGAGGTAGCCCTATTTTTAGGCAAAATTCAATTTAGGACTATAAAATTTCTCTTAAGAGTTTTCAGGGCTGTGGCTGAAGTTGCCTGGCAGGCACAAAGCTCTAGGCTAATGCTCATCTGGGTATGAACCTGGTATGGGGAAACTTTTAATTTCAGAAGCACTCAGGAGATGGCCACAAAAGGATCAAGAATTCAAGGTCATCAGCAGGTAGTACACACCTTTGATCCCAGAACTCAGGAGGCAGAGGCAAGTTTGAGGCCAGCTTGATCTACAGATTAAGTTCCAAGATAGCCAAGTATACATGAAAAAGCCCTGTCTCAAAAGAAAAGGGGAAAGAAAAACCAAAGAAACAAAAAGAATGCAAGGTTACACTTGGCTATATAGCCACTTTGAGGCCAACCTGAGCTATGTGAGACACTGGCTAAAATTAAAAAGTAAGAAAGAAGAAATGTAGAGCAGAAGAATCTTCATCCAGCGACAGATGGAGATAGAGACAGAGACCCACGTTGGAACACTGGACTGAGCTCCCAAGGCCCAGTTGAAGAGCAGAAGGAGGGAGAAGATGAACACAGAAGTCAGAACCGCAAGGGATTCGTCCACCCATTGAGATGGTGTGCCCGATCTAGTGGGAGCTCACCAAGGCCAGCTGGA
>PVIU01028695.1:0-18603 GCA_004026605.1 Ondatra zibethicus
TATATACCCAAAAGATGCTCAATTGTGCCACAAGGACATGTGCTCAACTATGTTCATAGCAGCTTTATTTGTCATAGCCAGAAACTGGAAACAACCTAAATGCCCCTCGATCGAAGAATGGATAAAAAAAAAATGTGGTACATTTACACAATGGAGTACTACATAGCAGAAAAAAATAACGACAGCCTAAATTTTGCAGGAAAATAGATGGAACTAGAAAGCATTATTTTGAGTGAAGTAACCCAGACACAGAAAGACAATTATTACATGTATTCACTCATAGGTGGTTTTTAAACATAAGGCAAAGAAAACCATCTTACAAACCACAATCCCAGAGAATTGAGACAACAATACGGATACTAAGAGAGACTTACATAGATATAATCTATGTGGGAAGTAGAAAGTATAAAAAGACAAGATCTCCTGAATAAATTGGGAGCATGGGGACCTTGGGGGAGGGTTGAGGGAGGGAGGGGTGTGGCAGGGAGGGGAGCAGAGAAAAATAAAAAATAAAAAAAATTTTAAAAAATGACCATTTTACCAAAAGCAATCTACAGACCCAACACAATACCTATCAAAATTCCAACACAATTCTTTCCAGACCTTGAAAGAACAATACTCAGCTTCATGCAGACATGTTATTTCTATATATGACATACACTCAATAATATATACATTTCTTTAAGCAACTATTTTAAAGAGTAAATAAGCAACAGAAAAACCTAAGTAGTTATATACCACATGGTTTATTTTGAGCACTACCTGGTCCTTTTTTTTTCTTTTATTAAATTTTTTTCATTTATTTTATATACCAACCATAGTTTCCCCTCCCTCCTCTCTTCGCATTCCCTCCCCCCACCTCCTGTCTACTGGCCCCCATACTCTCCTCCTTCATTCAGAAAGGGCCTCCCATGGGAGTCAACAAAGCATGGCGAATCAAGTTGAGGCAGGACCAAGCTCCTCCCCGGCATTAAGGTTGAGCAAGGCCTGACCCTTTCTGTGGATCCCTGTTTCCCTCTAGATCCATTTGCCTTCCCCCTGCAGTGCTTCCTTAGCCATTCTAGGTTGACAGAGGTGCTTCCCTTCGCCAGTTAAAGATCTTGCTGTGCTATCCACTTGTTTAGCACGTCCCCACTGAGAAACGGCCCCGTCACCATCCTCACCTTCATTTCTCTGAACTTACCATGTTTCCGCCCCCCCCCCAGGGTACTTTTGTGTTGTTTTTCACATCGAGTTATGTGCTTCAGTCAGCTTTCCTTAGGGTTTCCTGTGCTTAAAGTTTGTGGAACTTGAATCTATGACTTTGTCATTCATCAGATATGGATTTTAAAAGATATTTTTATTCCGGTATCTCCCCTTGAAAGAGATGCTAATTGCCTGTGTCTTACAGCTCACTGGTATTTTAATTGTTGATTTTGCCCCCCCCCGGTATGTTTCATTTTGTAGTTTCTACTGCTGGGTCTTTGGGTTCATGAATCCTTTGTCATGTCTGAACTTACCCAGTACAATTTTTATTTTCCATATTATAATTTTTATCCCTATACCAGGAAGTTTATTCAGGCTGGCTTTATATCTTCCATGTCTCTTCTCTTTGAAGATACATTTGTGGTTGTAGTTAGTAGTTGCTTTATTTTCCTCTTCTTTTTTGTTTGTTTTTTGTTTTGTTTTTTTGAGACAGGATTTCTCTGTGTCGCTTTGGAGCCTGTTCTGGAACTCGCTCTGTCGACCAGGCTGGCCTGGAACTCACAGAGATCCTTGTGTGTCTGCCTCCCGAGTGCTGGGATTAAAGGCGTGTGCCATCACCGCCTGGCTCCCCTTTCTTCTAAAACATATATTTCTGCTTTCTTTCTAAAGTAACTATGCTAGATTCATATCAGTATCAGTGAATGCCCCCCTCACTCTGGTTGTATTTCGACTGTGTCTTTGTACATGTGAAAGCTTTTCATTGGATGTCAGATATTTCTACTTTTATCTTACTGGATATGGGATTTTTTTTATTTCTACAAATACTTTTGACCTTTTCTCATTCTTTACTGTGATGTTCTCTAGGTACTTGGGAGAGATCAATTCCTCAGATTTTTAGGTGGCACCCGAACCACATTGAGCATATGGGGTAATTATTCTCCACTACTGAAACAGAAATATTTGGGATGTTCTACCCAACATACCTGCTCATTTAGTAAGTGCTGGTTGCTGGGAACGGGTGTCGCTCTCAGTTCCGTTTATTATACTTAGATTGTTGGTGGGATTTGCAAATTTGGTGTTTGAGCACTTAGCCCCCAACAGGTGGCACTGTTGGAGGGAGTTTGTGGAGCAACACAGGCCCTATCATGAGGACAGGGCCCTTTGAAGGCTATTACACTCACCACTCACTGATTCCCATCTATAAGCTCTGCTTCCTGTCCATTGCCACATGACCATATGCCGCAGTCACCATTAGCAGCACCATGATGGCATTGTGTGACACTTTTCCTGGGTAGGGAACCCATAACAGACCAAATTGTGGGCGAGGAGTTTACAAGAACAGGGGAGATTCAAAAGTAGTTGCATCACTAAAAAGCCCACTCCGTCACGGCTGATGACTCATGGATTCTGCATCTATGTGAATCTCTGGAGGTGGTGGATGACTCCAAAGCAACATCGTTCTCCAGCCCCAACAGGGCTGATGCACATACAACCTCACAGAGACTGTGACATCACGAGATCTGCAGGAGCTCAAGCCAGATAAAATCCCAGCATGGAGGAGGGGAAGTGGCCACAAAGTCCTGCATCTAGCCAAGTAGCTATTTGTGATTGATAGCTGCTTGGAGAGGGAAAACCAGTTTTCTCAATGGAGTGACACTGGGTATAGCAAATCTACCCCAGAACAGGCCCCATGCCCAGTAGTTTCCAGTATAAATAGGTCTCCATGGTTTTGTTTTTTACTTATAAATGGACTGTATTGTTTGTTTTAAACAAAAGAAAGAGCATGACGTTGAGTTGGGAAGAGTTGGGGGGAGGAGGAAATATGATAAAAATAAATGAAAAATTTAAAAACAAAGAAAAATTAAAAGTAAAATATATATGTTGAGGAGGGGCTGAGGAGATGAATCTTGTAGAGGACCTGACTTCAGTTCCCAGACCCCAAATGGTGGCTCACAACTGCCTATTATTCCAGTTCCAAGGGATCTGACACCATCTTATGACCTCCGTGGGCATATCCACAGACATACATGCAGGTAAAATACCCATACACAAAAAATTAAAATAAACAATACTTGAAATAATAATAAGATATATCTGTTGGTCTGGATAGTGCTCTTAGCCAGAGGACCTGAGTTCAGTTTGTAGTACCTACTAACAGCCATTTGTAACTGTGTGGCCACCCTGGGTTATTTAGCCCATGTTTATTGAGCCCATGTTACATAGCAAGACACACACACACACACACACACACACACACACACACACACGTTCTCCACATAGTCTGTACATTTATATATTTATTTCACCATTATAGTGATTCCATATCATAAGCATTGTTGCCATCCACATTGTACACAAGATATGATAAGACCCAGAGAGGCTGAATAACTAGCTCCCAAGCCACAGAGCTACTAAGATGTTACCCATGATTTAGTCATGCCTCCTAGTCATACTGATCATTGTGAGGTCAGGAGCCAACCTGGGCCCTCAGTATGTAACCATATGAAGGAGGCAGTAGAGACAGGAAACTGAGAAACACCCAAAGATGGCACACATCCACGGCTCATTTCCTAGACTCTGGCAACCATTCGCTCTCGGCTCTATGATTTGGAAAAGGATCAGAAAGCCAAGGCAGGGGATCCCAGATGGGCCAGATACCGGCTTTCAGACTTTATTCACTGGAAGGGGAATATGAGAGAGAGAGATGAGTGTATGAGGGGAAAGTGTGCGGACACTAGTTTGTCTGCAGCCCTAATTTTCTGCAGTGGGCCAGTACAAAGTCTACCTGTGCATGGAAATGTTGGCCCAGCCTGAAAAGAACAGAAAAGCTTCCCGCCAGGATCTCTGTCGACATCTAGTGGTCGAAGATGTAGATGACACCTAACACGGAATGTGCCTGTGGGGCCCAGCAGTGAGGACAGTAAGGGCCATGACCAGAAGGGGAGAAGAGCCAGGGCTGTGAGAACAAGACACCGAGTCACTGTGAGGAGCTGCTCTGATGCGTTTCCTGGCAATTGTTGTCACGTTATCCACAGTGGGTGCTATGATGCATAAAATGTAACGTCACAAAGCTCCTGAAAACCAGAGCTGGAGCCATGAATTCATGTGTTCTGGGTAAAGACCAAGTCTCCACCCATCTAGCCATGGTCTTGTGGAGATTGGAACCACAGACAGGGCCTTAGCCCCGCTCTCCCTGCTTCCTATTCTGGAGGGCTTCCTGGCGCTAGATGGACACCCCTGGGAGGCCGAGAACCTGACAGGACCTGCTCTATTGGGACCATCTCCTTTCCATGGTCAGAAGGGACTGGCGGTACTCCCTGCCGCTCTCCCGTCTGTTCGACATCCCTGGGGTCCCTTCTCAGGCCTGACTAACCCCTCATTCTTATCTTCCAGGTTTAAGGTCTGAGGATTCTGCCTCCTCCCCGTGCTGAAGCCGTCCATCTACTACTGCAGTCTACTTCAGGGCCCTTCCCAACCACGGCCACACCAACTCGATCTGTCCCCACAGTCCCAGGTAGGCTGTGTTGCCCATTCTTGCTTAAAAGGCTTTATTCTTGGTCAGGCCTGAAAACACTAAGGGCACACACAGCCGACTGGCACATGCTGAGGACATGAGCAAGAAAGAAACTTCCAGATGGCTAGACTCACCCTGACTAGTGTACAGTTTCATCATCTTCTCTTTCGACTCAGCATGTTTCTGGGAAGCCTGTGCTGGCTGCCGCTGGCTGCTTTCTTCTCTGAGTGGTGGTGCACTGCCCCCAAATGAACTGAGGAATAACCATGATCTGAGCCAGACATCGTGACACCAGCCTGTCTCCATTGTGCTGAAGGAAAAAAACTAAAAAAGACCTAGGATTTGGAATATGATGTCAATTGCAAATGAAACTATTAGGCATAAGGTGAGCTCTGGGAGAGACCAACAGACCACAAAAGACAGGCCATAGAACAATGGGTAGGTAGCCTAGGGTCTCGAGGTGGCGTAAAGATAATAGTGGTGGCCTACCTGTGGTCAAGAGAGAAGGAGAATGGCAGTGGAAGACTCTGGATGGGCCAGCTCAGGACCTTCAAAACAGGATGTGACCAACAATGGGAGATGGTGGTCCATATTAAAACAGCCTCAAGATATCCTCTGTAGGATGACATGCAGAGTGCTTAAGCTAACCCTTTCTCCTAGTAAACTTTCAACTTAGCTTTGTCTTTTCTTGTTCTTTCTTTCTTCTTTCTTTCTTTCTTTCTTCCTACCTGTTTTTATTTCCTTCCTTCCTTCCTTCTTTTTTTTTCTGAATTTCTCTGTGTAGCCCTGGCTTTCCTGGAACTTTCTCTATAAACCAGACTGGTCTCAAACTCAGATTCATCTGCCTCTGCCTCCAGAGTACTGGGATTAAAGGCATGCACCACCATGCCTAGAAAACTTCAGCTGTTTCTTAAACTTCTTTACATATTCTTGCATCTTATACACCCACTTACTTATAACAGATAGAATTCTAGGTAAGCTGGGCTTCTGAGAAAAGCACACCCTTTTCCTAGAAGTGTCCATCCTAGGGGGAGCACAAAGGAGAGATGGACAGTGAGAAGAGAAATTTGGGCCCAGTGCCTACCAGGATCTAGGTTGCTGCATCTCGACTGGGTTTGCTTTGCCTCCTTGATTGCTCTGCTTACACTCTTGACTACTTGACCAACTACTGCAGCCTCTGAATTCTTCCCTTTCAAGAACAAAAAGGATCAAATGAATAAATTAATGAAAGAAAGACAGACAGAAAAAAGGAAGGACAGAAGGATGGAAGGAAGAAATCAAGGAAGGAAACTGCTGCTAAGGTCAAGACCAGAGAAAAATAGAGATCCTCTCCATTTAATAAGAAAACCAGTGAGGTAAGTGGAAGGAGGAGTCAGGAGGCTGGAATTAGGCTGGGTAGTATCACCTGATGTCTTAGCACTGATACCTGGACCTTTCAGGCTAATCAAATTAGCCTTTGGGCATAAAGTCCAGAATTCACTCACTTTTTCTCCCTCCCTCTGTGTGTTGGGGGGGGCGGTGTTTTGAGGTTGTAGTGGTGTGTGTGTGGTATGTAAGCTCCTAGTATGATTTCACGGGGGTATCCAGGGAGGAGAACCTCCACACCAGGTGATCAAGTGTGTGTGTGTGTGTGTGTGTGTGTGTGTGTGTGTGTGTGTGTGCAGGTGCCTGTTCACACTTGTGGCTGCCTAAGGACAACTTTGGGTGTGTTTTCTCAGGTGCTGTCCACTTTTTTTCTGAGACAGAGTCTTTCACTGGCCTGAAGCTCACAAAATAGGGTAATCTGTCTGACCCGTAAACCCCAGGAACATTATGTCTTCACAGTTTTGTTCTGGGATTCCAAGTACAGGCTACCACAACTGGAGTTTTATGTAGATTCTGAGGATTGAATTTATGTCCTCATGCTTGCAAAGCAAGTACCTTGCTAACTGAGCTATCCCCTCAGATCCTAGGATGAAGTTTTTAATTGGGATACAAGATAATCAGAAATGTGGTTTAAAAAGTGGATGTACAAAAAAATTAAAAAATAAATTATAAAGTGGGTATACAGCACTCAGGAGGCAGAGACAGGCAGCTCTCTGTGAATTCAAGGCCAGCCTGGTCAACAGAGCAAGTTCCAGGACAGGCTCCAAAGTTACAGAGAAACCATGTCTTGAAAAACAAAACAACAACAAAAAAGTTATAACCATCTTTAAAAAAAAAGTGGGTATATTCTGAAACGTTGATTTAGACCCTGAGTGCTAAGTGTTTCCCAAATCAGCTAGGGCGCCAACAGACCAAGGTATTATTCCACTAAAATCCAACTTGGTGAGCCAAAGTATTTAAAACTTATAGCTAATGGATGAGGGATTTCTTACAGGAGCAAAG
Organism: Ondatra zibethicus; assembly: GCA_004026605.1. NCBI lineage: Eukaryota > Metazoa > Chordata > Mammalia > Rodentia > Cricetidae > Ondatra > Ondatra zibethicus. The sequence continues at coordinate 7,067 of PVIU01028695.1, forward strand.
CAGCAACACCATAGAAAAGTCTGACTGCAGCGTGGAAGAAGGATGCCTTCTCTGTAGCTGGATAGATGGAAGTGCCTGCCCTGCCAGTCGACCGTCCACACTCTCGGTACTCTAGTGTCTCCAGGGGCTATAGAACCATATGTAACTGGGACAGAATCACACACAGCTGAGAAGGAAATGCTTCAAGGAGAGGCTGGAATTTCAGGTGAGAGTCTAATGACACCCGCCCCAAGCCCAACACCCTTGTATAAAGAACCATCAGCAGGCAGGTGGTGGTAGGGTGTATAATAGGGAGGCTGAGTAAGCCATGGAAAGCAAGCCAGTAACAGCATGCCCGCCATGGCCTCTGTATACTGGTATATTTGTGTTTAGATGAATGAAGCTTGCTTGAAGATCAGATGGCAAAGCAGCCACACTCGTCAGCTGTACAGGACAGGGGGTGGTGGCACACACCTTTAATCCCAGGACTCAGGAGACAGAGGCAGGCAAATCTCCGTTGAGTTCAAAGTTACCCCGGGCTATACAAGATTGATCCAGAAACAGATCCAGGTGGTGGTGGTTCATACCTTTAATCTCAGTGTTTGGGAGTCACACACTTTTAATCCCAGCACTGGGGAGGTGGAGACAGGAGCAATATGTTGGGCAGAGAAAGGAATATAAAGGGGAAGAGACAGGAACTCAGTGGAGTGTGGAGTCTGAGGATTCGTGGAGACAGGATCTCTCCCTTTGAGTCTGAAGACTTGGTAGAGGTAAAAGGTCTCTCTAGTGGTTGGCTGCTTTGCTTTTCTGATCTTCAGCATGAACCCCAATAGCTGTCTCTGGGTTTTTATTATTCTGCTACACCTCTGATTTGATTCCTGCTTCTAGATTCCTTCCTTGAGTTCCTTTCATGATGGACTACAACTGTAAACTTAAATAAACCCTTTCATGTTGTTTTTGATCATAGTGTTTACAATTTAAAACTAAGGCAGCATATTCCCAAGTGGGGGATAAACCAGACACCCTTAAACCTCACATTTGAGCCATCCATAATCTTCAGCGTGACACATACCCTGCATTCAGAGCCCCTAACCCACCATAAGGCCACTTGCTTTTAAGAAAAAAATTAATTTTAGAGATTTATATTTACAGACAAAATTGCAAAAATAGGACAGAATATTCCCAAATGCCCTGCACCTGGTTGAGTCTTTTGTTACTACTTTGAGTGGATGTGTCACAATTGATGAGCCAATCAAGGCATTCCTAATTACTAAATCCATGCTTTATTCAGATTTCCTTACCTTTTACCATTATCCATTACAAAATCCCATTGAGGAGCCTAATTCATACAGCAGTGGTTCCCATTGCTTTCCTGTAAGACCATGATATATATATATAGTGCTGGGGAATCATTTATTATACTTCTAGGGTAAAATGAAATGTTAGTGTGTTCCATCCTATCTTTATCTCAATGCAGTCAATTTGGGGAAGAGCATATTAGAGCATGATGAGGCTTCCATAAGGTGTTCTTTTCTGAAGTAGATCACCTCTGTCATAGTGGCAGAGAACAGCAAGTTCTTTATACCGTATGTTGCTCATTTTATAAAAGCTCCCTCCAAAAACGGAAGCCCCACAGACATGGTGGCTGGCCTAGTTTTATTGTCGACCTGATACAGGGTCAACTGAGAGGGAAGTCTCTACTGAGAAACTGCCTACATCAGATTAGGAAGTTGGCCTTTGGACACATCTGTGGGTGGTTTCCTTGATTATTAATTTATATAAGAGGTTCCGGTCCGCTGTAGGCAATACCGTTCCAAGGCAGATGGCTCTGGGTTAGATAAAATTACCAGCGAAGCATGAGCCTATGAGCAAGCCAGAGAAGGGCCGAGCAAACAGCACTCTTCCTTCCAGGCTTCCTTCCTCCAGGTTCTTGCCTTGAGTGCCTGCCCCGATTTTCCCAGCGATGAACTGTGACTTGGAAGCCTTTGCCAAATAAACCCTTTCTTCTCTAAGCTACTTTTGTGTTGGAGTGTTTTATAACAGCACCAGAAACTGCCACTGTGGCACACCCTTTTGGCAGGCATGGGCAAGGGAATGCACATTCCAGACTAGTCTGGGCTACATAATGAAACAATGAATCAAAAACTAAAACCAAAACAGTAGTGATAACCATAAAATGAAAGTTTAAATCCCCTCTTAGGAATACAGGTTACTGACCAAAAGTATTCTGCTGTGTCATGGTATGCCAATGCCTGTCTCTGACGTCCATTTTCTTTTCTCAGAGCCATTGAAGTCCTCCCTGTCTCTTGGGCTTTCTCTAATACTAGTGCAGATATGAGATGAATTGATCTACCACGACTTCCTTTAAAGAGACCATGTAATTGATGTTCCGTGTGTGTGCATAGAGTGAGAGAGGAGTAAAGTCTCATTTGTATACATGGATAGCCAGAAATCCCAAGACCACGTATTGAAAAGATGGTCAATCTCCTCCAAACATTTGAGCTGCTAACATATCATGCATTACATGTTTTATTAAAAAAGCTGTGGCTTTCTCATCAGTGACTATGGAGGCTAGAAGAAAGCAACTTCCTCTAAAAGGTGGTGGCAGAAAAAGAGTTAACTCAGTCTGCTATCCATTGAAAACATTCTTCATGCGTGAAGGTGAAATAAATGTTTTCAGAAAAAAAGAAAAGTAAGAGTCCTGGGAATAAGCAGAAATACACAAATATAAACACAATCATAAATTCTTCAGGTTGAAGAAAAAGAACACCAGAAATAACAACATCCTTTGGTTCAAATAAAGGTGGTGGTGGTGATGGTGGTGGTGGTGGTGTGTGTGTGTGTGTGTGTGTGTGTGTATGTGGTATGTGCCATGACCTGTGTGTAAAAGTCAGAAGGCAGACAACTTTTTAGGAGTTGTTTCTTCCTTCCACTGTGTTTGGAAGTAAGTTCTCCCTTGCAGTTTGTCATACTGAGTTCTCCAAACTAATTGGGCCACTGCATTTATCCGTTTATAAAAGACCTAGAAAGACAAACATTGTGTGTTCTCTCTCATGTGCAGTTCCTAGTTGAAGTTTTCACACATGAGTATATAATCTAAAGTAACTGCAGAAGCCAAGAAAGTAAAAAGGGGCCACAGTGGCGGGATCAGTAAAGAGGGGAAGAGCAGGGTACAAGTGATTTGAAGAAGAAAGTGGGGAAATGGGGGACTTTAATTAAGGAACAAGGAAAGAGCTAAATATAAAAGGAGAGAGGAGGGTAAATAGCAGTAGGCATGTCTGGAAAAGGCATAATGGATCGTAATATTAACTACCTACTTAAAATTACATCTAATACATATATAACTATGTATATAGTACATTTATATGTATAATTTAAGTGGAAATTTCCCATCTGGGCTGACAAGTATCCCCTTAAGAAATATAGATTATCTAACAAAACCCCAACACTAGACATGAGAAGACCTCTTTTGAATTGTTGGTCAGGGTTGTACAAGAGACTCCCAAAACATTACAGGCTCTTGCCTTTGGTTGCTGCTCAAAGGTGGGAGATAAGTCCTTATTGCTAAACACAACATACACTTCGGATACAGAGCCCAGAAGCCTCTGAATTGGTCCTGACCTGAAAGTTTCCTCCATGAATACTAGCTTTAATGTTATCAGAAGGCACCATTCAAGTATCTAAAGGAGGGAAGCAACCAACAGTCCTACTAGCAATGAAGTCTATGGATCACAGCAATGACCAGCAGGGCACAATAACCCTAAGGGTGTAATAGTGGCATACATATCATGGTGATAGCCAACAGCTCTCTAATTGAACTTAATTAAGACCTATTCAAAAAGAGAGAAATTATGCCTGGTACTGGAACCTAGCCAACTACTCAGGACTAAAGGTTCTGGATCTGGGAGGAGAACCTACAAGTACCACTTTACTAAACCAGATATCAATTTATATACATATATATGGTGGGATAATTGTTTTTTAATGGCTACAGGAAAAAACTTTTTGGCAAATAATTACATAATATAAAGTCTAGTTTTCTTAAACACATTTAGTGACATTTAAAGTAGCTTTTCAAAATAAAAGATCAAAAGAAAAGGAAAACTTTCAAAAAAGAAATTCTCATATGTAAATCATGACATTTGAAATTCATATCCCCAAATTTCTGCACAAAAACAACACACACACACACACACACACAGAGAGAGAGAGAGAGAGAGAGAGAGAGAGAGAGAGAGAGAGAGAGAATGCATATAAACAAATGGTAGAACACCATAGATTGAAATATCAGCTGAGTTAATATGATAAGGAGTAATTTAAGAAGTAACTTCTGTCTTATAATTACCCGGCTTATCATTTGTTTTCTCTATGTGTATATTATCCTCAGGAGTTGGTCAACAAGTGGATTTTAGATGGTATGAGAATAAGCTACAGGTTGAGTGAAGTAACCCAGACACAGAAGGACAATTATCACATGTATTCACTCATAGGTGGTTTTTAAACATAAAGCATAGAAAACCAGCCTACAAACCACAATCCCAGAGAACTTAGACAACAATGAGGACCCTAAGAGAGACTCACATAGATATAATCTACATGGGAAGTAGAAAATAGAAAAATACAAGCTCTCCTGAGTAAATTGGGAACATGGGGACCTTGGGGGAGGGTTGAAGGGGGGAGAGGCAGGGAGGGGAGCAGAGAAAAATGTAGAGCTCAATAAATATCAATAAAAAAGAATAAGCTACAGGGTGGGCATGGTGGTGCCGATCTTGGGACTAGGGAGCCTGAGCAGTAGGATCTTGAGTTGAAGGATAGCCTGGGCTACAAAGAGAGAACCTGAATTTTAAAAAAGTTATAAAATTAAAACAAACCAATGACTATTTATTCTGTTAGAAAGTATTCATTTTGCAGTGCTAGATAAATAAACAATGGCAGAAAACACGACCATTAGAACTGGGATGTAACTGAAGAAAATAAATAATGATGTGTTTATGTGTGAGTGAAGGCGCTTCAGGCATCTTGTAAGCAAACAGGAGTTTATTGACATGCTGGTGGCGATACACATTTGGTTAAACAATGTCGGTTCTCATGAGTAGCTGTACATCTTGTTTACAACATTTGAACACAAGTACCCATTAAGCTGCCAATAGGAGCTCCTCTGGGACAGGCTGATTTTAGATAAAGTGCTTCCATATGGCTTTTACAGACTTGTGTATGCTACAAGAATTTTCATAATGCTTATACATGTGATTCAATAGCAAATCCAGAACAAATCTGTGCAGAAGTAATTATTGTGCTGCCCACATGCAAGAGGCATAATTATATATGCATATATATTTTTAAATTTTTTAAAAAAATTTTTTCACTTTACATACCAACCACAGTCCCCCCCCTCCTCCGGCTCCCCCTTCTTTGCCTTCCCCTCACCCAACCCCCCCATCCACTCCTCAGAAAGGGTGAGGTCTCCCGTGGGGAGTCAACAACGTCTGGGATACCAAGCTGAGGCAGGACCAAGCCCCTCCTGCCTGTATTTAAGCTGAGCAAGGTATCCCTCCATAGAGAATGGTCTCTAAAAAGCCAGTTCATGCATCAGGGATAGATCCTGGTCCCACTGCCAGTGGCCTCACAGACTTCCCAAGCCACAAGACTGTCATCCTCAGTCAGAGGACCTAGTTCGTTTCTATGTAGGATACCCAGCACAGGGTATGTGATGTCATGGTCCTTCTTTAATAAATGGGTATTGTAAAGGCTCGGAGGATGTTTGGGGGGGGGGAGAAGCCTTATTCACTGTTGGTGGGCTTGTGAATTGGTGGAGCCACTGTAGAATCAGAGAAGAGTTTTCTTCACAAACCAAAGATGTAACATGAATAATAAACACCCAGAGACAAATATTAGGGTTCAACCTGAAGATCAGAAAAGTAAGTAAAGCAGCCAGCCACTGGCTCTTATTTCTATCTCAGACCGAAAATGGGTGAGACTCCACACCCGACACTCCACTCAGTTCCTGTCTCTTCCCTTTGTATTCCTCTCTCTCTCTGCCCAGCCATATCGCTCCTGTCTCCACCTCATTAGTGCTGGGATTAAAGGCATGTGATCCCAACTGCTGGGATCACCTTTGTATGAGATCTGTTTCTCTTTTAGACTGGATCAATCTTGTGTAGCCTAGGGTGGCTTGAACTTACAGAGATCTGTCTCCAGAGTCCTGGGTTTAAAGGTGTGTGCCACTACTCCCTGGCCTGTACGGCTGACCATATGGCTGCTTTGCTTTTCTGATCTTTAGGTTGAACCCCAATATCTGTCTCTGTATTTTTGTTCTTCATGTTACAGCAGATAGTACTATAAGAACCAGCTATACCATACCTGAACATATACCCAAAGGACTCTAAATTCCACTACAGAGATACACTTCCACAACCGTATTTCCTGCTTCTCTATTTAAAATAGTAAAGAAATGAAATCAGTCTAGATTGTCATCAACAGATGACTGGATATTAAAATTATTTTAAAAATTAGTACATATGTATAAATAAGGAATAAAAGTGATATTTGAAAAATCTTTGTCTTTCATATGGTTAAGCCATTATTAATTTTTGGCTTTATGCTTTCCCCAAATTTGAAGTGTGCTGTAAGTGTTGTTTTAAATCTTTTAGATAATTAAAATCCAGATTATAATAAAGAAATGGCAGACCATCTGTATCACTATTACTGCCTTGCTAAAGCTCAGAAGCCATCATGGAAGAGTGGGTGGAAAGACTGTAAGAGCCAGAGGTCCAAGAGGACAAAAGGGAAACACTTCTGCACAGGACAGGACCACTGTACTCACAAGCTCACAGATGAAGCAATCCAACATCCCAGCATGGAGCAGGCAGGAGTTCATCAGTCTCCGCTCCTAGCTAAGTTTGCTATTGACAGTTGATGACTTTTAAAGGAGGGAGGGCAAGTTTTCTTTAATGGCATGCTCCTGGTAGGTCAATCATGTTCCTGTGGATAGCCCCATACCCAAGAGTATATGGACAGCACAAATTGGAATTTATTGATTGGGTGCCAGGTGGCTCTGGGACAAATTAGGGGGTTAAGTGGGGGGATGAATATGATCAAAATACCAGAACCTACAGCAGCAAGACCTGAACATTCCAACACAGCTGAAACCCAAGAATACAACCCCAAAAGTAACTTTAGGAAGATGATATAGGTCCTTAAGAAGGAAATAAAAAAAAAATCCCTTAAAGAAATGGAGAAAAAGGCAGACAAAAAATTGAAGCAAATCAATAAATCTCTTAAAGAATGGCAAGAAAACTAAGAAAAAAACCAAACAGCGACAGAAACAAATAAAACTGTTCAAGACCTGAAAATGGAAATAAAAGCAATTAAAAAAAACTAAGGGAATTCTGGAAATGGAAAAACCTGGGAAAGCAAACTAACTACAGAAGTAAGCATCACCAACAGAATAAAAGAGATGGAAGAGAGAATCTCAGGCATTGAAGATATTACAGAGGTAATAAAACCATCGGTCAAAGAAAATGTTAAATCTAAAAATTCCCAGCACAGAACATCCAGGAAATCTGGGACACTATGGGAAGACCAAACCTAAGAATAACAGGAATAGGAGAAGAATCCCGGCTCAAGGCCCAGAAAGTATATTCAACAAAATCATAGACCCTGGCTGCAGTAAGGCCACACAGACCTAGACATGGCCCTTGGCAGCAACCCAGGCCTGGATGATACCATGGCCCCAAATGACAGTGCTGACCCCGCGGGCATCAACACGGTCACAGTTTGTGGCCTAGACCCTGGGCATCTGTGTGGACTTTGGTGGCAACAAAAGAGGGCCAGGGATATCAACACAGACCCTAGTTGTGGTTGGACCATGGACCCAGACGTGGTCCTTGGCAGCAGTTCAGGTTGGGATGTCACCATGGCCCCAGGTGTCAGGGCAGACTATTCAGATTGCCATGGCCCCTGTGGCAGCAGGTCCTTGGATAACAACATGTCCCCAGGTGGCAACCCATATCACAGGCCTCTGCACAGCCCTCAGTGGCAACAGGAGCCAGACATCAACACAGGCCCCCTCAGCTGCCTCAGGGCCTTGGACCAAGACCTGGCCCCCAGCAATAGAATAGCCCAGACTCGGATAGCATCTTGGATTCGGGTGGCTACCAGGCCATTCATATAGGCTTGTTCACTGCGCTCACCTCTTCAGATCTGCCTCTCTTCCCAGCCCATGAAAGGCTCTGTCTCTCTCTCCCTTCTATTTCCCCATGCTGTACCCACTCACCACAGACCACCTAGTACCAGGGCTCCTGGTAGAGTCACTGTTAGTGCTTGGTTGAGTCCTGCCCGCCCCAGCCACAAGGCATGGCACAGAGCCGTTGTTTTACTTCTCTCATGTGCCAAGGCCTAAAAATCACCGATGGTACTTAGTATGATGGTGCCTGACCTCCCAGCACCAGAGGCTTGTGATTGATTACAACCCTTGAAAGTGGCTGGATTTTAATTCGTGTGTGTGTGTGTGTGTGTATTATGTGTGTTTGTAAGGAGATACAGTTCGTGAAACTATGTAGGGCATCACAAAAGGTAAAAGAGAGGTCTTAAAGTTGGCGTGTAGCTAGAGAGGGGAACCAAAGGAAGAGGGGAGAGGAGGCTAAGAAAGTAGGTGTGACTGGAATGAAGAAGAGGGTCAAACTGAGGAAGCATGGGGCACAGAAGGAAGGAGGAACAGGTTTGGGGGAGGCAAGTGGAAGAAGAGGATCAACAAAAACAAACTAAGTCTTAAGCCATTTTTATAATAAAAAACAAATACATGGAAAACACAGAATAAAAGTTTGAAGTTCAGGCATGGTAGCATACATCTGCAATTCCAGCATGGAGCAAGCTAAGGCAAGAGGATCTCAAGTTCTAGGTCAGCCTCAGCTGCACAGTGAGACGTTAGTTAAATAACTTTTAAATTCATAAACAAATAATTTTGAGGAGAGAAAAGATCCTCTATCTTGTGAGGCATATATGTAGTGTCATACTTTGGTATTTGATTTCAAGTATCACACTGCCATGTTATCATGATAAAGATCAAAAAACACAACTCTTCAAATCATTTGTGAGTGGCATCTGGTTGCTATTTAAGGTTTTATTTTGTTGACACAGGCTGTTATTATGTAGCTTCTGCTGGCCTCGAACTCACCATGTGCTGAGACTGAAGGTGTGTGCCACCAGTTCCAATTTAAATAAGTTATATTTTATACATATATTTTCAATTTTGTTTATTTTATGCACTTGAATGTTTTGCTTGCATGCAAGTATATGCACCACACACATTTCCGGTCAACAGAGGGCCTTTGATCCTCTGGAACTAGTGTTATAGATGTTTGTGAACCTCCAAGTGGGTGTTGGAAATTGAGCTTGGGTCCCTTTTCAAAGCAACAAGAGCTCTTAATTGCTGAGCCACCTTTCTGGCCTCAATTTAAATAAGTTTTTTAAAAATATAAACTGAATATTTGTTCCCAAATTTGACCTCAATCCTTTTAGTCAATATGCCAATCAATAAGTTTGCCAGGGACCAGCCTCAGCAGAGAAGTGGGTCTCGAATCTGGGATGCCTGGAAGGAGAAATGAGTACAGGAACACAGGATTCTGATGCAAGCTGACAGGCTATCAGCTGCAGGGTGAGATCTTCTTCTTCTTCTTCTTCTTCTTCTTCTTCTTCTTCTTCTTCTTCTTCTTCTTCTTCTTCTTCTTCTTCTTCCTCCTCCTCCTCCTCCTCCTCCTCCTCCTCCTCCTCCTCCTTCTCCTCCTCCTTCTCCTCCTCCTTCTCCTCCTTCTCCTTCTCCTTCTTCTTCTACTTCTGCTTCTGCCCTGAGCTTCAAACCTCAGTCTTTTATTGTGAATTTACACAAGAAAAATGATTTTTTTCTTGCCACAGGTTAATCATTACATGGCCAAGCAGTTCACAAGAAGTACAAAAATTCTTTGAAATCAGAACATCATCATTCATCATCACATTTTCCCAGTTCCCAAGCCCAGTGCCAGGCACTATATTCTTAATTCTTAGCTGGGTTAATCATAAAACAACTTCTGAGGTTCTCACCTCAGAGGCTAACTACTCACGGTTTACAGAAGCATGGAGTGGGTTTTACTTCATTGTCATACCTTTGCCATTGTTGTTCCTCACAATTCCAATTTTGATTTATAAGGCCATAGGCAGTCAGCCCTAAAGCCCTAGGTTCTTCAGAAAGCTTATTTATCATAGCCAAGTTCCTTTCTGTTTCAGTATAATTATTTTGCCAAGGTTTATAATCAGGCAAAGAACAATTTCTGCATTTTCCCCAAATCTCCCCAATTCTTTCATCAACCAGCTTTCCCCATAACCTGCTTTACAGCTTCAATGCCTGCCCGCTCTATCAGATCAGGAAGATTCATATTATCATACAGCACATCCGTATTTTCAGAAGCCACTGGTGTGGAAGGAGAAAAAGAACGTGAAGAACAAGTACACTAGTAGAATTCTATAGAAGACGCCATAGAAACGGTCCTTGGGGCACATAGGTGCTTTCTCCTTGGCCCTCGAGTAACACGCTAATTTAGCTGCCACTGGGTCGCCTGGAGGGAACTGCTTCCTGCATCTCAGGAACCACACGTGGAGGGGGGCTATGCCTTGCCATCTCTGGCATAAGTTGTTTGGGGTGGGAGGCTGGAGAGATGCTTCAGTGGTTAATAGTGCTGACTGCTCTGTAAAGGACCTGAGACCAGTTCCCAGCACCCACATCTTGCAGCTAACAACTGCTTGTAACTCCAGCTGCAAGAGACCCAACGCCTCTAGTCTCATCCCACACCTACACTTATGTGTACATACCCAGACCCAGCCACACATTCATGCACACACGCAAATAAAAAATAAGATAAATAATTTCATGAAAAGAAAGCTGTGTATTCCAGATGTGGTTTACCCATTTATAACCCCAACACCCAGGAAGCTAAGGCAGGTAGAATACTGAGTTTGAGGCCAACTTGAACTATATAATGAGCTAAGCTAGCCTTGGCTACAGCATGATACCTGTCTTAAACAATAGCAACAACAAAAGCTTTTGCCAGGGTTTAATTTTATGGGGAAAGGACTCAGTTATCTTTAAGGGGCTGGCCACTGTGGAGTTGACCGTGCTCCAGTGAGTATATAGGCAACTCAAATTGGACTTGATGTATTGTTTTTTTCTTTTTGGGGGGGCACAAGGGTTGGAGGGTGGACTTGGGAATAATGGGAAGTGAGTATGATTGGGGTATCTTGTATGAAATTACTAAATAATTAGTAAAAATATTATGTTGGAAAAGAATTCCATGATAATGATCAACTGCCCTGGAAACAGGTAAAAATCCGAAACATGGAAATAGATCCTATTTAAACATAAGCATATAGGAAGCTTAGTATACATGTCTGTGTGTGTATTGAAGTAAATACCCAATCCACTGATGCTGAGTTTGTATGTGTATGCTGAAACATCATGCAAACATTTATCAGTGCTTTCCGACATGAGCTGTTTCTGACAATGCTGTGCATTTTATTTCACCAGCAGC
>PVIU01028696.1:0-18599 GCA_004026605.1 Ondatra zibethicus
ATGGAGAGATAATATGGATGTGGATTTGGGTAGATGGAATGCTGGTGAACAATCTTTGTACAATGTAAATACGTATTACGATCACTGCTTAATAGAGACCTAGTGGGCCGATAGCTGGGAAGGAAAGATTGGACAAGAGAACCAAATTAGGAGAATTCAAGGAGAAGTAGTGCAGAGTCAGATGAGTCACCAGGAGCCAATGAGGGAGCAAAACAGGCTGGAGGACAGAAAAAGGTATGAGCCACATGTCCTGATGTAGATTAATAGAAAGGGGTCAATTTAAATTGTAAGAGCCAATTAGTATTAGCCTGAACTATTGGCTAAACACTTACAATTGAGTATTGATACTCTGTGTCAGTTATTTGGTAACTGGCAGGCAGGAAACAAAGGCCGTCTACAAGGGAAGATCAGTGAAGGATTCAGGGAGAAGTGAACATGATCAGAATATATTGTATGAAAAATGTTTTTTTAAAAAGAAATTAAAATTATTTTAAAGAGGTATTACTTACTTCACCAATGGAAAAAAAGAGTGAATAATAATTCATGGTTACCAAAGAGAACTGTTATCCTCCTTTACACTGGCTCACTACTCTTCCATGTCCCTATTAATAAAGTGAAGATAGATGCTTAAAATAAATCTCACACTAGCTCAGAATTGAGAAATAGATGGTCATTTATTTGGGGGTAAACTCACAAATCAGAATCCTCTGCTGGAACAGAGATTGAAAACCAAATCCCGCAGCTGGAAAAGAGGCCAGACGCATGCTTTACATTGGCATAAATAGAATAAGAGGCCAGTGGGCTGGTAACTGCTGGCTGTAGGACTTCCTACAGCAATGAATTTTTATTGGGATACTACACTGGATTTTTCATGTCTGTGACTTCTGAATGTCTGTTTTAGGTTACAACAACAGACTTTCTTTGTTATCATAGGACTCACTTCATGATGACATAATTGCAATAAGCATTAGCTATGGACTTAGAGTTAAAGTTACAATTAGTTTCTCTTTGCCAAGTTTGCAGTATAAGCTGAAGTTTGTTCCCTTGTGCTAGAGAAAAACTACAGGAACCTGTTGGGCAGTGGTGACACAGGACTTTAATACCAGCACTCAGAAGGCAGAGGTTTGAGGCTCTACAATTTTGAGGCCTGTTGGTATATAGAGTTCCCTGGAACTCTATACAGCTATGGCTATAAGAGAAACTGGTGCAGGACAATTCAGTATTCTGTCAATTATGTTTTAAATAAACATCAATTGGCCAGTAGCCAGGCAGGAAGTATAGGCAGGACAACCAGACAGGAAGTACAGGTGGGGCAATAAGAGGAGTATTCTGGGAAGAAGGAATCTCTTTCTGCAGTCCTGTTCAGACACCTAAGAAGTGAGATGTGACCTGCCCCGCTGAAAAATGTACCGAGCCATATGGCTAACATACACTAGAATAATGGGCTAATATAAGTTATAAGAGCTAATACGAAGCCTGAGCTAATGGGCCAATCAGTTTATATCTAATGTAGACTCTCTGTGTGGTTTTCTTTGGGGCTTGCCAGCTGTGGGAACCGGGCAGGACAGAAACTACAACAAGCAGGCTCTCATGTTACAAGAAACCTTGTGCAGAAGGACCAAATAAAAAGTAAAACAAGAAATTCTTAAAATTAAAAAATATTTAATCTTGGCCATTTTGACAGATTTAAGATGGAATCTCAGAGTCATTTTGATTTGCATTTTCTGATGGATAAAGTTGTAGGCATTTCCTTAAGTGTCTTTTAGCCCTTTGAGTTTTATTTGTTGAGAGTTCTCTAAGTCTCTGCCTTATTTTTTATTGGATTCTTAGTTCTTTTGATGTCAAGTTTCTTGATTTCCTTTTATATTTTGGATATATACCTTTCAGTTGTGGGGTAGGTTAAGATTTTCCCATTCTGTAGGCTGCCATTTTGTCTTGTTGACTGTGTCCTTATCTTACAGAAGCTTCTCAGTTTCAGGAGTCCCATTTGTTAATTGTTGCTCTCAGTGTCTGTGCTACTGGGGTTATATTTAGGAAGTGGTCTGCTGTGCAAATGGGTTCAAGTGTACTTACTACCTCTTCTGTGAGGTTCGTTGTGGTTGGTTGTATGTTGAGGTTTTTGATTCATTTGGACTAGAGTATTGTGCATGACAATAGATATAAATCTATTTACATTCTTGTACATGTTGAAATCCAGTTATGCTAGTGCCATTTGATGAATAACCTTTCTTTTTACATTTTATATTTTTAGATTCTTTGTCAAAACTCGGGTCTTTGTAGTTGTGTGGATTGATATCTGGGACTTGGATCAGATTCCATGGATCCTCCTGTCCTTTTCTATGCCAGTATCAAGCTGTTTTCATTACTGGAGCTCTGTAGAAGAGTTTGAAGTCTGGAATTGTGACGCCTCCAGAATTTTTTGTGATGGGGAAAGAGGTATTGTTTTGGTTATCCTCAGTATTACTGTACAAGATGAGGGATAAGAGGAATGCTTCTCCATTGCTGGTGGGAGTGCAAAGGTGTATGGCTATTTTGGAAATGAGTATGACGATTTCTCAGAAAATCAGGAAACAATCTACCTCAAGATCCATCAATACCACTGTTGCGTATATACCCAAAAGACAAGGACACGTGCTCAACTATGTTCATAGCAGCATTGTTCATAATAGTCATGACCTGCAAACAGCCTAGATACTCCTCAACCAAAGAATGGATAAAGAAGATATGGTACATTTACACAAAGCAGTACTACACAGAGGCAATAATAATAATAATGACATCTTGAACTATGCAGGCAAATGGGATGTATCTAACAAAACAATATTGAGTTTGTTTCCATATCCAGAAAGATAAATATTATATTTATTCCCTCAGAAGTAGCTATTAGACAAAAAGGAAAGAAATACAAGCCTACATGCCCCAACCCCAGAGTAACAAGACAATAGAGGGGACCATAAGAGAGACACACATGGATCTACACAGGAAGGTGAAAAAGACCAGATATCCTAAGTAAAATGGGAGCTTAGGGGTCACAAGAGAGGGTAGAAGGAGAGAGGGGAAAAAGGAGCGGAGTTCATAAAAATGTACAGCTCAATAAAAACCATAAAAATATTTAAAAATAAGTAAATAAAATGTAGAAAGCAGAGAGCTACAGCCCCCTTTAAGCCATATGCTATGAAAATCTAGCAACACATTCTGTGCACACAAAATTTCAGATTTCCTGTTTTGTGCTTTCCCATCTTAGTATAGTAAAAAAAAAAATGCCCATTTCTGTCACCTGCTTGAACCTAAGCTCCTTTCCTCTCACTGTGCTGTTCCTATTTAACATTTGATATACAGTGTTGTAGGCCTGTGACTGAATATCTGATTAAGTGAGAATCCACAAAACTCTGGTGAATAATTTATTAATGGCTGCAAAAGAAAAAGAGCCTCAATTTTAGAGAACAAGGTAGATGCCACTGCTGATCCAGCTGCCCCTGTCCTGTCATTCTGCCCAAAGGTCATGAGGAACAACCACAAAGCTCGCTCCTGCTCCATCCACCAAAGAGACAGTGACAGAGCAAGTGACTCCCTCCTCAGTTTTGTCAAGTCAGGGATCCAGAGAAAACCACTCCTATAAGGCTCTTCACCCCTAATGTCATTGAATGAATGAATTGAGCTCCCACAACATTTCCCTTTTTCTCTAACTAAGAAGACCTCATCATAACATAAATTATATACAATAAGAACTATCCAGTATTATCCATAAGAAAAAAAGATAATAACATAAACAAAAACCTACAACCACCAAGAACAGCATCAAGCAAGAAACACATTCTAAATGTCCAGACCACAGGTAATCGGCAAATTACAGAGATTACTCCAGCAGCTCTCCTATCCTGAAGAGTCTAAGTCTTGTATCTAATTCACCCTTAGCTAAGGCATGAGAGGATTGTAATATTACTACCTGGTCCTCAACCCCACCAAAGACCCAAGAAGAGAAGTACTAGTACCTGAGTAAGCAAATGCAAGCAGGCAACTTCTGAAAACCACAAGAAATGACAGAAGGAGCTGGCTGCCTGGACAGTCACCCCAAGTTTCTCTGCAACATTGGATTACCAACTTTGGCTATAGGCCTATAATGTCTGACAGACCATTTTCAGAAGCAGAAAAATTTGAAGGACCTGTCCTACCCTGTCTTGGCAAGGTTCAGCAGCTGCTTTTCCTTGTATCCTGCTTGTCCAGATTGTACAGCATGCTTAATCTCAGCAGTTGACAGAAGGATAGTTGTTTGCCCAATAGGAATACTTTGCCAAGAGGAAAACAAGTGTCTTTGGTGCCCCTCATCCTGTTAAGAGTAGATCAGTGCTTCAGGTGCAGTAGTGTCTCATGTCAACTAATTATAATTCATTAAAACATTTAAATGACATACTCTGGAGGTCTTTGAAGTGTCTGAAGATTACCTGTCCTTATGGAATATGTACTTGTGCATCTAGGAAACCTAACTAACATGATTATATGTCTAACAAACATGGGTGACTTTTAACCTGTAATTCCTAATAACCTACATAGCTTAAAGACTAAAGCTGCACATTATAAAATAAACAGTCTGTAACAGATGTGCAGTGTATGGACAAGGACCTCAGTTGTGACAATATATAAAAATATCATAACCTGAGAAAGAAACGCATAGTGCAATATGACAAAAGTAACTTAATTTGCAGCAATATACAAAATATCCTAAATAGAAGTAGAAAAATACATACAGTATGAGAAAAATGAACTTACCTTGGTATCAATATACAAATATACTTTAAACAGAAGTAGAAAAACCTATGCAATATAAAAAATAATTTTGAATTTATATCAATAAATAAATTATCTTAAACAGGAATATGTAAATAATTTTATATTTGTATCAATATACCAGAATCCATACTAATGCAAATTATCTAAAGGTGCTAGCTGACAATTTAGGTTATAAGTAGATATACTAATCTACCTCATTGTCCTATCATATCTATCCTCCTTTTTTTATTCCAAATGAGATTCCTGAGTCTAAACTTTAGTGATCCTGTTTCCAATCCTATAACAACTTATAACCAACCTCTTATATATAACAATCATCTATAACACTGAGAAAGAGGGACCTTCTTGTTCTTAGAATTGATTCCTGCGGTTTAGGGGGCAATGACATCTCTATGGGACCCTGAAAAAAAAAACTAAAACAGCTGGGTGATCATGGTGCACACGTTTAATCCAAGCACATAGAATCCAAGGTAAATGGATTCTATGAGTTTGAAGACTGATCTTCAGAGTGAGTTCCAGGTCAGACTCCAAAGCCTGTTTTAATTTTAATTGAGTTGGGTCTTCAAAATTTTAGAAACTAAAAAATGTTAATTATTAGGTAATGAGATTTTACCCTCTAGAGAGTATTGGTGCTAGCAGGACAGATTATTCTTTGTTCAGTAATGTTTTTCCTGATAGTTTTCCTTTATACTATAATGCCTACATGTGCAAGGTCTTTTGACTTCGTGAAGATGGGTATTTCTATTTTCCCATATATACAAAAATATAGAACCCTTCCCTAACACTTATTTGGTAAGTTTTATTTTTGACCTGTTGAACTGTCACATAGGGTAATGAACTATCCTTCTCCTGGTTAACAGATCTCTCCTGTTCAAATTGAATCTTTATAAATTTTAATGCCATCCATAGTTTTCTATTGCTGCAGGAACCAAAAACATACACTTTCCCCAACATGACACATACCCTGGTTTCCATTCTGATGTCAACACATCTGTAAAGCACACAGGATAGTTTAGTTCTGTAGATTTTTCTATTGCCCAATGTCTCCCTGCAGCTGTCGTTAGATTTTCAGAGGCACTACCACAACCACAGGCACTGGCAGCACTGTAAGGATATGACATGAGGTGTCTGTGACCTGTGCTCACTTCCAGATTGCAAATCAATAATCTGGGACTGGCTGTGGCTGCTCTTCTGCTTCTGCCTCATGACAGCACACAACTAGCTCAAGAAAGAAAACTTTTGCCCCTCAACAAAGGCGCCTGGGTAATGAAGGCTGAGGGTGGGATGTAAACAATGTCGGCAGGCTTATGTTGCTCCACTGCCCAGCACATGCAGGCCTGTAGGAGTCACCTCTCAAATAGCTCATATATTTCTTCAGTTATCATCTTTTTCACCTCCTCTTATACTGACAAATTCTCATACTGGGATAACAAACACTTTCTAAACTGGTTTCTTTAGAAATTACCTATTCTTATTTTTATGCTAACATTTTTCCAGCTATTTATGTGTTGGACCATACACTCACCCATTTACCCATCCATTCATCAACCTGTCCATCAATCCACCCATCCCTCCATCCATCCATCTATGCATCCATCCATCAACCCATTCATCCATCCACCAATCCATTATTCATCAATCCATCAACCCATCCATCTATGCATCAATCCATCCATCCACCTGTACATCTACCCATCCATCCATCTATCCATACATCCACCTATCCATTCATCCACCCACCCATCGACCCATCATTCCAACAATACTTCTTACTTTACCCATGTACACATTTACCCTTGCCCACAGAAGCTTCTCTCCACAGTGGGCAGCAGGCAGAGGACAGAGCATAAGAGACTGACTGCTCAACCCTACATAAGAGTCTTCATCTACTCTATTACCACTAATGCTCAGAGAACATGAAGGAAGAGGATGTAGAAAGAAGGTAAGGGATAGAACGGGAGGCCTGCTGTGGGGTGCTGTCCTCGGCCATCACGTGGCCATTGTACTGATGAGACCACAGCACCTGATTTACCTAGGCGAGATCAAGGCAGAAAAACGCCAGCACAGATGGGTAAAAGGGATGGCTCCCTTCCTAAGAAGCTGTGAGAAGTGGGTAGCAGCTGGAACAGGAAAATCATTGTTTTTCCAGAAGCAGAATCCATTGTGTTCCACACGATCCACTGAATGGCCCACACTGTACAATGTGTGCAGCACTAACTCGACTAGGTGAGTTTGCAATGGAAAGCTACAGCAAGAGTACTACACACAGGAACGTACAAAAGAACTATAAAATACCTGATACGGGGAGGGAAGAGTGAGCCGTGGAGAAATAAGGCAGGGAATATTAGATGAGACAGCTAAAATTAAAGGCCACAAATTAGCCATCCTAGGTAAAGCTTCTAAAATACAAATATCTTTAAAAATTATTATACATATGTATGTATCAATATATACATATACATCGATACACACATGCATATGTATAAAGAGGCACATATGTAATTTAAAAGAAATGCAAGTGGAACCACCAAATAATGGGGAAAACAAAGCCCCAGGTAGACAAGTCTCATCACCAAAGGAACCTCCAGTGACAGGAGTGGCTTGCATCTAATTTAGTAGCTGGCCATGGGCCCCATGGACATTTAATCCTCCAAATATCTCAGGCTAATGTCATGATTGTTCGATGCTTTCCACAAATTGACATTAAGGCCCTACTGGTACAGGCATCAGTTACATAACTCACTGAGCATGAAGAAGCCGATCTGGTACCTACAGCCATCATCCCTCCTCACTACTGATCATGTGCACCTACAGCCATCATCCCTCCTCACTACTGATCATGTGCACCTACAGCCATCATCCCTCCTCACTACTGATCACGTGTACCTACAGCCATCATCCCTCCTCACTACTGATCATGGCACTGGAAGGTACTCTTCACTTACCACAGGTCAAAGGTAAACACCAGTCTAGAAAGAGACCTGTCTCAGTCAGTGTTCTGTTGCTCTGAAGAGACTCCATACCACAGTAACTCTTATAATGGAAAACTTTTAATTGGGGTTGGATTTAAGTTGCAGAGATTCAAGTCCTTCATCATCGAGACATAAAGCATGGTGACGTGCAGGCAGATATGATGCTGAAGAAACACCTGAGAGGCCAGCATCCAGGTCTGCATGCAGCAGGAAAAGGAACTCTGGGGCTTGGCATGGGTTTTTCAAACCTCAAAGTCCACCCACGGGAATATACTTACTCCAACATGGCCAACTCCATTATTCTATTCCTTTAAAATAGTGAAACAACCTGGTGACCCACACATTCAAACCTATGAGGCTATGGAGGCTGCTCTTAGTGAAACAACCACAAAACCCTCTGGTCTACAGTGGCAACCTGTCCCCATGATACCTTCATACAATAGTGGCATAAATTTTGTGTGAGCAACCAAACACCATCTGGTTGTTTATAACACGTGCACTATGAGATGGAATTAATCCCTGATGCTCCTCAGATGATCAAGAATCTGAGACTAGAAAGTTCAGGCACCTAGGGGAAAAGAAATACCACTGTTCCTCTAAAGGAATGTGGCAATGCAGTGACTGGAAGGCATTCTGCTGTGCTCACAGAACAGCATCTTGTCAGCCATAATCAGAGAAGCTTCCTCCTGCAGAAAATGCAAACAAATAGAAACCACAGCTGACAATGTAGAGAATGAGAGACCCTGGAACACCCAGAGCTGAAGGGGATGTCTCCATCAAACCCTCCACTGGGGCTCAGGGAGCATTGGGGAAGGGTGACAGGAGGATTGTAGGGGCCGAGGGAAAGGCAGACACCAAGGAAACACAGCAGGCTGGGGCACAGTGCACTCACTCAGACTGTGATAGCATGCACAGGGCCTGCACAGGTCTGAGGAGGTGGCCACAGCCCTATGTGTAAGACAGGAGCTATCTACCACTGTCAGCTGCTTCCAAAGGGAAAATTAGCTTTCTCCAACAGGGTCTCACTGCCCGTGGAATCCAAACATAAGGGCAGACCCCATGCCCAGCAGTACATGGATAACACAAGAGAACTCAATGGTATTTTGGACTATAATTGACTCATAATGCTTTTTGTAGAATTTTTTTTTAACCTTACAAGTTCTTTGTTTTTCTCTTACGGTTTTCTAATCTTGTGCTTTGTATAGACTTCCTGCTTATGCAAGTGTGTGGGTGTTTGTCTGTGTATATGATTCTTATTCATCTTCTTTATTCTTTTTATTCCCTGTTTGTTCGTTTGGCCTCTTCTGATTTTCCAGGATGTGTGTGCGTGCATGTGTGCGTGTGGGCGCGTTTGTGTCTCTTTATTATTCATTGACTGTTAGTTAAGATGGAGAGATAATATGAATGTGGATTTGGGTAGATGGAAAGCTAGTGAACAATCTTTGTACACTATAAATATGTATTATGATCACTGCTTAATAAAGAGCTGGTGGGCCTATAGCTGGGAAGGAAAGATTAGACAAGAGAACCCACCTAGGAGAAATAGTGCAGAGGCAGATGAGTCACCAGGAGCCACTGAGGGAGCAAAACAGGCTGGAGGACAGGAAAAGGCGTGAGCCACGTATCCTGATGTAGATTAATAGAAAGGGGTCATTTAAATTGTAAGAGCCAATTCGTATTAGCCAGAACTATTGGCTGAACACTTACAATTGAGTATTGATACTCTGTATCAGTTATTTGGTAACGGCAGGCAGGAAACAAGGGCCGTCTATAAGGGAAAATCAGTGAAGGGTTTGGGGAGAAGGAATGTCATCAAAATAAATTGTGTGAAAAATATCTTTCTTCAATACCAATTAAATTTATTTTAAAGAGGAATACTAACTTCACCAACAAAAAAGGAAGGAATAATAATTCATGATTACCAAAGAAATCTGTTATCCTCCATTCCAGGCTTTTGGCTCACCCATGTCCCTATCAATAAAGTTTTATTGGGGCTACCACACTGGAATGCTCATGTTTCTGTCTCCTCCGTGTTTGTTATGGGTTACAACAGCAGAATGTCTGTGTTGTGTATAGGACACACTTTATAAAGAAACGATTGCAATAAGCGTTAGACAGGGACTTACGGTTCTTAGTACTATTAGTTCATCTTCAATAATTAGCAGTACAAGCTGAATTTTGTTCCCTTGTGCTAGATTTAAAAGTAGAGGTACCTGTTGGTGTGTGGTGGGTGACACAGGACTTAAATACCAGCACTCAGAAAGCAAAGGATTGAGGCTGTAAAATCTCTGATGTACAAAGTAACTTCCCTGGAACTCTATACAGCCATGGCTATAAAGAGAAAACCTGAGTACAAGAACCAAAAAAAAAATTAAAAATACATCTTAAAATTAAAAAAATATTTAATCTTGGCCTTTTTGACAGGTTTAAGATGGAATCTCAGTGTCATGTTGATTTGCATTTCTCCAATGGATAAAGATGTAGGCATTTCCTTCAGTGTCTTTTAGCCCTTTGAGTTTTATTTGTTGAGAGTTCTCTCAGTCTGTGCCTTATTTTTTTATTAGAGTCTTAGTTCTTTTGATGTCAATTTCATTGAGCTCTTTGTAAATTTTGGAGATCAACCCTCTTTCAGATGTGGGGTGGGTGATGATTTCCCCATTCTGTAGGCCGCCGTTCTGTCTTGTTGGCCATGTCCTTTCCTTACAAAAGTTTCTCAGTTTCAGGAGGTCTCATTTGTTAATTGTTGCTCTCAGTGTCTGTGCTACTGGGGTTATATTTAGGAAGTGGTCTGCTGTGCAAATGGGTTCAAGTGTACTTACTACCTCTTCTGTGAGGTTCGGTGTGGTTGGTTGTATGTTGAGGTCTTTGATTCATTTGTACTAGAGTATTGTTCATGACAATAGATATGGCTCTATTTGCATTCTTGTACATGTTGATGTCCAGTTATGCCAGCGCCATTTGGTGAATATCCTTCCTTTTTTCCACGTTATATTTTTAGCATATTTGTCAAAACTCAGGTGTTTGTAGTTGTGTGGATTGATGTCTGGGACTTTGATTAGATTCCATGGGTCCTCCTGTCTTTATCTAAGCCAATACCAGGCTTTTTTTCATTACTGGAGCTCTGTAGTAGAGTTTGAAGTCCAGGATTGTGATGTCTCAAGAAGTTCTTTTATGGTACAGGATTGTTTTGGATATCCTGGGCTTTGCTGGACAGGATGTAGAACAAGAGGAACGTTCCCCCAAAGCTGGTGTGAGTGCAAATTTGTATGGCTACTTTGGAAATTAGTATAATGATTTCTCAGAAAATTAGGAAACAATCTACCTCAAGACCAAACAATACCACTGTTGGGTATATACCTTAAACACAAGGACATGTGTTCACCTATGTTCATAATAGCATTGCTCATAATAGCCATAACCTACAAACAGCCTAGATGACCCTCAACTGAAGAATGGATAAAGAAAATATGGTACATTTACACAATGCAGTACTGCACAGTGCCAAAAAAAATATAATGACATCTTGAAATTTGCAGGCAAATAAATGTATCTAAAAAAAACATATTGAGTGTGGTAACCCAGATTCAGAAATATATATTATTTCTATTCTCACATAAGTAGCTTTTAGACATAAGGAAAGAAATAATTCACAACCCCAAAGAAACTAGACAACAAAGAGGACCATAATAGGGACATACATGGAACTACACAAGAAGGTAAAAAAGACCAGATCTCCTGAGTAAATTGGGAGTTTAGGGGTCACAGGAGAGAGTAGAAGCAGAGAGGGGAAAAGGAGGGGATTCATAAAAAAAAAGCTCAATGAAAACCATAAAAAATATTTAAAAACAAATAAATAAAATGTAGAAAGAAGAGTGAACTACAGCCCCCTCTAAATCATATGAATATCTAGCAACACATTCTGTGCACACTAAATTTCATATTTCCTGCTTTCTGTTTTCCCATCTTATTATAGACAAAAAAAATGTGCATTTCAGTCACCTGCTTGGACCTAAGGTCCTTTCCTCTCACTGTGCTGTTCCTATTTAACATTTTATATAGAGTGTTATGGGCCTGGGATTCAATATCTGGTGAAGTGAGAACCCAAAAAAGTCTGGTCAATAATTTATTAACAGGTGCAAAAGAAAAATAAACTCAGTTTTAGAGAACAAGGTAGAAGCCACTGCTGATCCAGCTGCCCCTGTCCTGCCATTCTCCCAAGAACCATGAGGAACAACCACAAGGCTCATCCTATTCCAACCACCCATGACACAGAGACAGAGCATGTGACTCCCTCCTCAGTTTTGTCAGGTCAGGGATCCATAGAAAACCACACCATAGGGCTCTTCACCGCTAATGTCATTAAATGAATGAATTGAGCTCCCACAGCATTTCCCTTTTTCTCTAATTAAGAAGGTTCTCATCCTAACATTAACTATATACAGTGAGAACTATCCAGTATTGTCCAGAAGAGACAAAGATACCATAAACAAAAAGGAAACTACAACCACCAAGAACAGCATCAAGCAAGAAACACATTCTAAATGTCCAGACCACAGGTAATTGGCAGATTACTGAGATGACTCCAGCAGCTCTCCTATCCTGAAGAGTCTAAGTCTTGTACCTAATTCACCCTTATCTAAAGCACGAGAGAATTGTAATATAACTACCTGGTCCTCAACCCCACCCAGGACCTGAGAAGTGAAAGTGATAGTATAGTACCTGAGTCAGCAAATACAAGCAGGCAACTTCTGAAAACCACAAGAAATGACAGAAAGATCAGGCTGCCTGGACAGTCACCCCAAGTTTCTCTGCAACATTGGATAACCAACTTTGGCTATAGGCCTATAATGTCTGACAGACCATTTTCAGAAGTAGGAAAATTTGAAGGATCTGTCCTACCCTGTCTTAGCAAGATTCAGCAGTTGCTTTTCCTTGTATCCTGCTTGTCCAGATTGGACAGTGTGTTTACTCTCAGCAGTTGACAGAAGGATAGTTGTTTGCCCAATATGGATACTTTGCCAAGAAGAAAACAAGTGTCTTTGGTGCCCCTCACCCTGTTAACAGTAGATCAGCACTTCAGGAGCAGCCGTGTCTCATGTCAACAGAATTATAAGTCCTTAAAATATTTAAATGACATATTCTGTAGGTCTTTGAAGTGTTTGAAGATTATCTGTCTGTATGGAATACATCCTTGTGCATCTAGAAATCCCAACTAACATAACTATATGTCTGACAAACATGGGTGACTTTTAATCTGTAATTCCTAATAACCTATATAGCTTAAAGCCTAAAACTTCACATTATAAAATAAACAATCTGTAACAGATGTGCAGTACATGGACAAGGACCTCAGTTGTGACAATAAATAAAAATATCATGACCTTAGGCAGAAAAGTATAGTGCAATATGACAAAGGTAACTTAATTTGCAGCAATATACAAATTATTCTAAATAGAAGTAGAAACATACATACAGTATGAGAAAAATAATCTTACATTGGTATCAATATACAAATATACCTTAAACAGAAGTAGAAAAACCTATGCAGTATAAAAAATAATTTTGAATTTATATCAAGAAATAAAATATCTTAAACAGGAATAGGTAAATAATTCTACATTTGAATCAATATACCAGAATCCATACCAATGCAAATTATCTAAAACTGATAGCTGACAATTTAGTTTACAACTAATTATAATAATCTACCTCTTTGTCCTATCATATCTATTCTTCTTTTTAAATATTAAATGAGATTCCTGAGACTAATCTTTATTGTTCTGTTTCCAACCCTATAACAACTTATAACCAACCTCTTATACATAACAATTATCCATAGCCCTGATAAAAACCAGAAAAATATCCATCCCACATATTGGGAGAGGGACCTTCATGATCTTAGCATTGATTCTTGCTGTCTTGTGGGAATGACAACTCTAGGGCATCCTGTGAAAAAACTAGAAAAGCTGAGTGGTCGTGGTGCACACCTTTAATCCCAGCACTAAAGAGGCCAAGGCAAATGATTCTGTGAGTCTGAAGCCTGGTCTTCAGAGTGAGTTCCAGGACAGACTCCAAAGTTACACAGAGAACCCCGGTCTCAAAAAAAACAAAACAAACAAAAAAACAAAAACAAAACAAGTCAAAAGGTGGTTAAGTCTCATGAGGACTAGTGGGAACATGTGCAGCCAGTCTCAGAGTAATGGGTAACGTTTATTTCAAGATCTGGCTGGAATTCTGTAAGAAGGTTGACTGTCTCAGCTAGCCACTTTGGAATTGTCCTGAGCAGTATGTAGTCCAAAGCCATTCTTTGAGTGGTGTTTATCATCTCATTGGCATCACATAAACCAAGCTAAGTTGTTGTTGTATCGTCCCCTCGTCGTTTTGGAAACTTCAGCCATCAAAGCTAGGAAAATTTATTGTTCACTATGGAAAATATGAACATTATTAATATCAAAACAGAAAGTTTAAATTTTTAGATAGTGATATATATAAAGAAAGGTTCTAAAGAGTCAAAAATAAGCATTAGGGGAAAGAGATTTGTTCTAACAAGAGTCACTAGATTTCGGTTTGCTTCTGTCTCAAACAAGGTGTCTCTTCTCTTATGAGACAGAGACTCTGAATTTTTACTTTAACCACATGTCTCAATTCAGAGAAGAAGTGAGTCACACTCCAACTGCAAAGACTGCTTTAATTTTAATTGAGTTGGGTCTTCAACATTTTAAGAAATTAAAACATATTACTTTTTAGGTAGTGAGATTTTACCCTCTAGAGAATATTGGTGCTACCAGTTCAGATTTTTCTTTATTCAGTAATTTTTTCTTGATAGTTTTCCTTTGTTCTATAGATGCCTATATGGACAAGGTCTTTTGACTTCTAGAGGATGGGTATTTCTGTAAATACTAAAAAATAGAACCCTGCCCTGACCCTTATTTGGTGACTTTTCTTTTAGACATGTTGAACTGTCACATAGGGTTGAAGGCAGAAGTCACAGTTCAGAATTATGAATAATAAAGGATTATTTATTTAGGGGAGACTGTCCTAGATAAGAATAGGAACAGAGTCTAGCAGCTGGAAGTGAGAGCCAGAATCAAGGGAGCAAGCACACACTTTACAGCTGCATTTATAGTATAAGAGACCACGCCCAAGTGGGCTGATATCTTAAGGCTACTGACTGGAGGAGCAGAAGAAACTCCAACAGCACCATACCCTAAATGCTCCTGGCTAAAGGAGCAGAATGTGCTTCCACAGCATAGTGTGATAAGCAATCACTTCTTGTTAAAGGACTCTCCTTGTTGTAGGAGGCTGCTTGTTTGTTTCTCAGACCCCCAAAATAATCACACAGAAACTACATTATTTAAATCACTGCTTGACCCATTAGTTCTAGATTCTTATTGGCTAACTTTTATATCTTAACTTGACCAATCTCTTATTAATGTGTGTATTGCCACATGGCTGTGGCATACTGGTAAAGTTCTGGCTTCTGTCTCTGGTGGGGTTACATGGTTTATTTCTGTCTTGGTCTTCTTCCACCCAGATTCAGTTTAGTTTTACCCGCCTACCTCTATTTTGCTCTGCAGAGCCAAGACAGTTTCTTTATTCATTAACCAATAAAAGCAAAACATATACAAAGTGACTTCTAACACCACCGCCTGTTCAAATTGAATCTTTATTGATTTTGATGCTATCCATAGCTTTCTATTCCTGCAGGAACAAAAGACATGCACTTTCCCAACTTGACACATACCCTGGTTTCCATTCTGATGTCAACACATCTGTAAAGCACACAGGATAATTTAGTTCTGTAGATTTTTCTATTGCCCAGTGTCTCCCTGCAGCTGTTGTAAGATTTTCAGAGGCACTACCCCAACCACAGGCACTGGCAGCACTGTGAGGATATGATATGAGGTGTCTGTGACCTCTGCCCTCTTCCTGATTCCAGGTAAATAATCTGGGACTGGCTGTGGCTGCTCTTCTGCTTCTACCTCATGACAGCACATAGCTAGCTCATGAAACAAGAGTGTTGCCCCTTGAGAAAGGTGCCTGAGCAATGAAGACTCACGTCACAATATAAACGATGTCAACAGGCTCACGCTGCTCCATAGCCCAGCACATGCAGGCCTGTAGGAGTCACCTCTCAAATACCTACGCATTTCTACAGTTATCATCATCTTCACCTCTCCCATGCTGCCAATTTCTCATACTGGGATGACAAACACTTTCTTAACTGGTTTCTTTAGAAACCACCTATTATTCTTTTCATGCTGACATTTTTCCAGCTATCCATCTATTGGACCATGCTCTCACACATGCACCAATCCACCCATCTATCCATACACTGATCCATCCATCAATCTACCCATCCCTCTCACTTACTCATGTCCACATTTACCCTTGCCCACAGAAGCTTCTCTCCACAATGGGCAGCAGGCAGAGGACAGAGAATAAGAGACTGACTGCTCAGTCCAACATAAGAGTCTTCATCTATTTATTACCACTAAGACTCGGAGTACAAGAAGGAAGAGGATGTAGAAAGAAGGAAAGAGCCAGAAATGAGAGGCCTGCTGTGGGGTACTGTCCTCAGAAATGACGTGGCCATTGTACTGATGAGCTCACAGTAACTGGCATTACCTGGGTTATATCAAGGCAGACAAACACCAGCACAGATGGGTAAAAGGGATGGCTCCCTTCCTGAGGAGCTGTGAGAAGTGGGTAGGAGCTGGAACAGGAAAATCATTGTTTTTCAGAAGCAGAATCCATTGTGTTCCGCACGATCCACTGAATAGCCCACATTGTACAATGTGTGCAGCACTAACTCGACTTGGTGAGTTTGCAATGGAAAACTATAGCAAGAGTACTACACACAGGAATGTACAAAAGACCTATAAAAAACCTCACACGGGAGGGAAGAGTGAGCCGTGGAGGAATAAGGCAGGGAATATTAGATGAGACAGCTAAAATTAAAGGTCACAAATTAGCCATTCTAGGTAAAGCTTCTACAATAGAAATATCTTTAAAAATGATATACATACATATATATCAATATATACATATACATCGATACACGCATGCATATGTATAAAGAGGCACATATGTAATTTAAAAGAAATGCAAGTGGAACCACCAAATAATGGGGAAAACAAAGCCCCAGGCAGACAACTCCCATCACTGAAGGAACCTCCAGTGGTTGCATCTAATTTAAAAGCTGGCCATGGCTTCCATAGACTTGTAATCCTCCAAATATCTCAGGCTAATGTCATGATTATTCGATGCTTTCCACAAATTGACATTAAGGCCCTACTGATAGGGACATCAGTTATATAACACACTGAGCATGAAGAAGCCGATCTGGTGTGCACCTACAGCCATCATCCCTCCTCACTACTGATCATGGCACTGGAAGGTACTCTACACACTACCACAGGTCAAAGGTAAACACCAATCTAGAAAGAGACCTGTCTCAGTCAGTGTTCTGTTGCTCTGAAGAGACTCCATACCACAGTAACTCTTATAATGGAAAACTTTTAATTGGGGTTGGATTTAAGTTGCAGAGATTCAAGTCCTTCACCATCGAGACATAAAGCATGGTGACGTGCAGGCAGATATGATGCTGAAGAAACACCTGAGAGGCCAGCATCCAGGTCTGCAAGCAGCAGGAAAAGGAACTCTGGGGCTTGGCATGGGCTTTTCAAACCTCAAAGTCCACCCACAGGAATATACTTCATCCAACAAGGCCACCTATCCTATTCCTTTAAAATAGTGAAACTACCTGGTGACCAAGTCATTCAAACCTATGAGGCTGTGGAGGCTGCTGAAATTGAAACAATCACAAAACCCTGTGGTCTACAGTACTCGAAGGCTTTCTGCTGTGCTCACAGAACAGCATCTTGTCAGCCATCATCAGAGAAGCTTCCTCCTGCAGAAAATGCAAACAAATAGAAACCACAGCAGACAACGTACAGAGAGTGAGAGACCCTGGAACACCCAGAGCTGAAGGGGATGTCTCCATCAAACCCTCCACTGGGGCTCAGGGAGCATTGGGGAAAGGCGACAGGAAGATTGTAGGGGCAGAGGGATAGGGAGACACCAAGGAAACACAGCAGGCTGGGGCACAGTGCACTCACTCAGACTGTGACAGCATGCACAGGGCCTGCACAGGTCTGAGGAGGTGGCCACAGCCCTATGTGTAAGACAGGAGCTATCTACCACTGTCAGCCGCTTCCAAAGGGAAAATTAGCTTTCTCCAACAGGGTCTCACTGCCTGTGGAATCCAAACATAAGGGCAGACCCCATGCCCAGCAGTACATGGCCAACACAAAAGAACTCAGTGGTATTTTGGGCAATAATTGACCCATAATGCTTTGTGTGGGAAAAATATTTATTAACCTTACATGTTTTTCATTGTCTCTTATCATTTTCTAATTTTGTGTTTTGTATAGACTTCCTGTTTTTGAAAGTGTGTAGGTGTTTGTCTGTGTGTATGATTCTTATTCATCTTCCTTATTCTTTTTATTGTGGGTGTTTGTCTCTGTGTATGATTCTTATTCATCTTCCTTATTCTTTTTATTCCCTGTTTGTTTGTGTTGCCCTCTTCTTGTTTTCTTGTGTGTGTGTGTGTGTGTGTGTGTGTGTGTGTGTGTGTGTGTCTGTTTATTATTCATTGACTGTTAGTGATGATGGAGAGATAATATGGATGTGGATTTGGGTAGATGGAATGCTGGTGAACAATCTTTGTACAATGTAAATACGTATTACGATCACTGCTTAATAGAGACCTAGTGGGCCGATAGCTGGGAAGGAAAGATTGGACAAGAGAACCAAATTAGGAGAATTCAAGGAGAA
>PVIU01028697.1:0-18606 GCA_004026605.1 Ondatra zibethicus
CACGCCCACTCCCAGCTTCCAGCCTCTGACCCTAACTCTCTGCCTCTCTTCCTCTTCTGCTCTCACGGGAGCAGCAGCTGCTTCTCTTCCCTCTCCCCCTTCCCTCTATCTCCCTGTCTCTCTCTGTCTCTCTCTATCTCTTTATCTTCTCTCTCTCCTTTTTCCTCCATCACCCATCTAATAAATGTTTAACTCTGCAAAAAAAATAAAATAAAATAAAATAAAATCACTAAAAAACAAAAATCAGACAACCACCAATAGAGAATGAACAACAAAGAAAATAATCTTAATCTATTAATAAAGCACCAACATGAAATTATATATTTAAATAGATAAGATTTGTGTCATGGTAAAGTCAATCTTCAAAATAAGTGGCCTAATGCAGTCTGCAATAAACAATAAGCATTTAATAAGTCTTTAACACGATACTTCACCTATTTCAAAATTTTCTAATTTAAATCAGTTTTTAAAACAATGGACCAACTCAGCCTCAAAGTAAAAAAATCAAATTCAAAATTACTCTATGTGCAACAATGCTTCCACCAACAGGAAGAGCTCTGTGGCAACAATGGAAACGGGCAGAGCTTTAGTTCTCTTTCTGTTGCCGTGAGAAAACAGTGACCACACCGACTTGGGTACAGTTTTTGGCCTACAGATTACAGTCCTCACAGAAGGACATCAGGGCAGGAGCTAACAGGCTTGCTCGCACGCCAGGTTCTTCTTATACAATCTAGAACCATACTCGCCCTGGGCTGGGCCCTCCCATATCAATCACTAATCAAGAAACTGTCCCACAGGCATGATCATAGCCAAGCAGAGGGAGGGAATTTCTCAGTTGAAGGTCCTGATGATTCTAGTTTGCATGAGATTGACAAAAACTAGCCAACACAGACAGAAAGAGGCATTCACTCAAACTATGGATGCAACTGCTAAATTCCACAGCACAGTTTTTGTAAGAGAGAGAAAATTCTTCAAAATAGTCCAACAAACCTTTACAATCTTACTCTGCCAGGAACAGTTGACCATAACGCAGAGGAGCACTGGCACACCACAGAAAAGTCTACCACTGAGCACAGGAATCTACGCTTCAGTGCTATGGATACCAGTGCCCGCTGGTTTAGCGAGTTAAACTAACAAAACACCTGACCTTGACTACAAGGACATTATCAGGACTATATAAAGTACTAATATGAGGAAAAAATTGAGATTAGTGTCAACAGTCCAAATGAACAATAACTAAGTGTAATGGAAGACAGAGTGATCACCACTGGAGAAATTGAGTAACTTTGAATAGCCATTCTTCAATTCTCACATAAAAAAGAAATTTAAAAAAAAAAAAACTTGCCCAGGGTCCCAGTTCAGATGATACTCCCTGCTACTCTTACTCTGAGAGTGACATTTACTCCAACACCACGCACCTTACAGTAGGCTCAGCAGTTTCTACTTTTGTGAGGACTCACAGGCCTGGAAAGCAGTGGAAGCCAGCCCTCCCTGTCGAACTGGTTCAACTTCTTAAACAAAATACACACTAAAAAAAAAAATCCATGAATACTAAATGTGAGTTTAAAAGGTAGAATGTGTCAACGAGTGAGTTGGGACCAGTACAATTTTGACAAGATGAGAATAAGCGGGATTTCTTTCATCACTTTTAACATCTCCCATTCTCATCCTAACTGGAAGTTTTAAGAGACAACTGAATGGGGGCTGCAAAGACAGCTAGCCATGAAAAACACTTGCAGAGGGCAGGGCTCCAACTCCCAGAACCCACACGGAACCCCTAAGTCTAGCTCCAAGGAATACTATCTATGCCCCCTCTGGCTGCTGAGGGCTCCTGCTTGCAGCTGATGCACATCTGGGTATCCAAGCACACATGGATACACTTTAATAAACAAATACCATTAAAATGTTTAAACGAGAGCAACCACCTATGAAGTTCAGTGTGGAGGTGCCTCAAAAAGCCCTTGTCACGGAACTCAGAGGCATATATCCAAGACTCAGCATCTTACTACAGAGCTATCTATTCTCCCATGACATTGCTGCTGTCTTCAAAATACCTAGGAAATGGACACAGCCTATGGGCGCATTGATGAAAATTGGTACATTTATACAATGGAATAGTATTAAGTTGTTAAAAAAATAAAACTATGATATTTGTAAGTAAATGTTCAGAACTGGAAACAACAGTCTTCCTGAGTGAGGCAACCCAGATCCACAAAGCATCATATTTTCTATCATATTTGGATGTGTGTTTCAATGAGGTTATGTAACTAGTAAAGAGCCAACAGGGAAAGGAAATCTTTCAAGGAAGGGGAAATAAAATATTCTAAATGGAACAGGATAAAAGAGAGTGAGAGATGGGAAGGCAGGGTAGAGTATTCCTATGGGGAGGATTAACTATCACTAACGGCCAGCCTTTCGAAAGCCATATTCCAGGACAGACCCAGAAGTAATCAGCCAACACCTGAACTCAATGGTGGAGAGAAAGAGCGAGAGAGGAAGGAGGGTGGGGGAGAGGGGAAGGAAGTGGAAAGAGCGACTGAATGAGCATGAATGGAGTTGGGGAGGATTTGGAAGAGTTGGGGGAGGGAGGAGTATGATCAAAATTCTCAAATTCAGTCAAAATTGAAATTCTCAAAGAATTAATAAAAGCATTTAAAATGCTTTTTAAAAGAATAAAGTGGCCAAAAGTCTTCAAATTTACAAAAAAAATACAGATCCATAGAAAGAATTATAACAAATGATATACCATACATATACTTACAGATTTAGATTGCATGGAGACCATCTCTTATCTGTGAAATTGAAGTACCTACTAGCTACCCTTTGGAGTTGTGAGAATTACAGATCATAACACATGGCACATTGTGGTTAAATGAGCAATGATATTATAGTAAATATATAATACTGGACATACTAACTAGATAAGCTTGACCACATTATCAAAGCAGTTCAACCAGAACTGAAGAAGTCAGAAACATAATCTCTCAGGCTGTGAAAGCCTTCAGGTTTCTAATGCAGAACAAGTGAGAAACAGCATGGTAGTGAATAAAGTGGGCCTGACTGATTCCAATCAGACCTTCATCTGTTGCCTTACAATGACATGGGCAGTATATTCCACACATAAATAAAAGAAAGAAAATTCAGCCCTACATCTTGGTCTGATACAGGCCCTGGGATGTCTAGGTCCAGGGTTTCAGAGTTCGTGCACAATACGGCTTCCCCACCACCATCAACTTGCCCAACCGAGTACATATAGGTAGACAAAAAACCAAAGAAATACTCTCAGAAAATATATTTTCCAGAATAAAAATCCAGGAAGAAGGTTCTACGTAAAACCCAGTAACACAAAAGGCCAATCTAATTGTACGGTCTTTGTACTTTGTGTCTCAAATTAAGTTAAACCTTTGGATTAGACTATTTCCTAAGGCCTTTTACTTTAGTAATATCAAAACAAGCCCCTCAGGGCATGGTGGCATATGCCCATGATCCTAGTACTAGGGAGGCTGTAGTAAAAGGGCCATGAGTTCAAGGCCAGCCTGAGCTACAAAGCCAGTGTGGAGTTAGTCTCATTCTATCAACCTAGTTGACCTCAGAAACATTTTGGGAAAACAATTTACATAGCAATTAATTAAAACTTTGAAAAAAATACATTGTTCACTGGAGATTAAATTTGAATTTAACTATCATTAATCAGGAAAATTAGAAACAAAGTTATAAGAAACTAATAGGCATACTAAAAGATATCAATCCCATTAAAGGCAGACTAAAAGATATCAATACCATTAATTTTTAATAACAAACAGATTTTACATTATTTAGGAGAGGAACAAGGCTATGGCGAGAGAAGCTACACAGTGGAAGCTATCAAACAGCAAAGTGTGTAAAACCCAGTGTAATATGCTCTGGGGAGATGGGGATGCTACTGTCTTGAAACTAAGCTTGCCAGTTTACACTTTCATCCACACATCTGAGAATAAGTTCTCTGCCAGTATTTCATCCCAAAATCCAGTGTCCCTGTCAGACAACTCTAATGCCAACTCAAACTGGGTCATAACAGTTTTCTGTCATTTTATTATACGGGGATAAAAAAAAAACAGAATTTATTATTGCAACTTTCCCACTCTATCCCATTGAACACAACAAAATATCTTCACAGCCTTTAGTCAGCTAAGATCTGTGACCTATTCCAAGTAGCCATTAAAGTCTTATGTTGAACTACTGGGCAGTAAAAGAACTTTGAATTCTCACACTGGCTGAACCTTAATGCACCTAAACTCCAGTAACAGGGTATAAGAGCCGTCACTGCCACACTCCCCACGATTTACTACAAAAGAAAAGCTGGTCATTTTAATGAGGGATTTTTCTTCCTTTCCTTTCTCCTCATTCCTTTTTTGTACATATCTTATTCAGTATTCTTTATGTGAGGGCAACTTTGTTAAAGTGGTTCAATATTTAATTAAAAATTAAATGGTAAGGCAGTTTGCCTACTAAATTATAAAACTGTCAGTGTTGACATATCTTCTAATTAATTAAATAACAGAATTTAAAAATCAAATTTAAAGTGAGCTTTTGGAACACATAGGTTATTTTGAAGATGCTAAGTGGTAAACAAAACATATGGCATCATGGCAGAACATGCTTTTACACCAGCAACCAAGAGAAGCCTCCAGCACGCTGAGCCATAATCTTAATGGCTATCAAAGAGACCGGAAATTTAGCAGATGTGTTGTGGTCTGGAGGATCAGTGAACACAGTACACCTTCAGAGAAGGCCCAAGGGGAAATACAATAGTCCCTTCTAGAGAGAAAAGTCAGAACACATTTTAAATACAACTGTTCAAATTCAATTCTCTTCCAGTTAGTGATTAAACATCAAGTCACTGAGTTTGTTTTTCTACTAACAGATAACACTGGATTTGTGTTCCTTGTGATTTATCTTAAAAGAGAAAAGCCAAAGGGAAGCCAAGTTTTCTACTTGGTTTTAAATGTTTTCTTTGTAATTCAAGATGAAGAATTTGATGCCAAATAACGTGTGTCCTCATTACATTTTCTTGTATAATAAATACACCAAACAAAACTGAACAATTTAATGTCTAAAGTGAACAAATGCTGAGTATCTAGACTAAGCTTTCCAGATCTTTAGCACTTTGGGCATGAAAACAAAGAAGCAGAGGTTGGAGAAACTGGGCAGAATCAGCAAGGGAATGCACAAGCCAGGCAACAGGCCAGGCCAAGACACAGGGCAGACAGAAGCAAAGCTGTCCACTGAAGCACTGGCACTGTGGCACCGAGTGCTCAAGCACGCAATCTGGCACACATATATGCTTATTGCTCCTCTACAGAGGATTATGAAAAAGCCTCAAAAGCTTCATTTCTTACTGTACTGTTAACATCAGTTCTACCATTTGATCAAATGGAAAGCCACTATTTTCCATGTTTTTATACACACTAAAGCAGACGTGTGCATACGCACAGTTTTATATAACATTTCTTATTCACATTTGAAAATGCTAAACTAAGTGTAAATTAGGTTCCTTTTTCAAAATCTTTAATGAACTATATATTAGGGAGGCTTTGACATAAACATAATATGCCACATTTCCAAATATATTTGGCTATAGAGATATGTACATCTGTATGTGTGTCTATGTATTTTGTAACATCTATCTTGAAAAACTCTTAAACTATACAAAATAGATTAAATAGAGGCATATCTGCCTATGTGTGTACATACACATACACAGAAGTTAAAATATTAATTAATTAGTTCCCTCAGCTATTTACCTACCCATTATACTAGCCAGCAATCAGTACATGTGTATGTGCATGTGAAAGAGAGATAAACACGTCATGTATATGTACACCCTTGTGTTTGATTCCATGGGAAATAAAGAAATCTGAGGAGTATATTTAACGCTTTTTATCATTCAATAATTTATATTAATATATTAGCATATTTTAAGATATTTTATTCTAAAAGTTTCTAGAAATAACTGACATAAAATAACTGATCTTTTCAAGTGCAAAAAACCTAAAGTGTACTTAAAATAAGTATATATTTTCAAATTTAAAAATCTTAAACTTAATTAAACATCAGTTAATTAGTTATGCAAAAGCTATTATTTTAACCTCTACTCCATACACATTTGTCTAAGTCTCTTTTAAAGCTGCCCCTGTTTATTCCTGACTTTTCTATTGCAAACACAAAATGAAATATAAGATTACTAGACTATAAACATAGGTGTCAAGTAAAACTTAAAAGTAGAACATTTTTCTGTGAACAAGAGCTGACACCCTTAATGACTGTATGCTGCCATTCAGAAACACCCTTACTTCTTATAAACAGATGTTCCTCAGTGACTTGCCTTCTTCTTCCCAATCACCTATGTACAACTAGCACAGCTCCTCAGAATTAGTTCAACCCTACCCTGAGCAATGTTTGAAATGACTTAACCTTACAGATACTTACTTCCATATCATTCACAGAATGCATGGTGTTGTAACTAGCATTACTTTATAACTAACTATTCACATATACCAGCTCTCTATCTTTCTAAAGATCTCTAAGAGTGAAGAATTTTGTTGCTTTTTTAATCCTTATCTGGAGATAGATATTATTCCACAGAAAGTTTAGATTCCACTGCTGAACTGTTGTCCAACGCCACCAACATGCTGAACACAAGTTCACAAAGCCTGGAAAGTTACTCAATGAGTCGGGACCTGGATGAGCACAAGATTCCTAGGGTTTCAATACAATCTTGTGTTATTTATCTTGTGTTAAAAGGAAAGTATTATGCCAAAATTCCTGGGATCAATTTTGGACTTAAATAAGTACAAAAAGACAAATAATGTATAGCCACAAATTCTGCATGATCCCAAAATTAAAGTCATTTTCAAGGTGAGTCATTGGCCCACCCTGGCATTATATATAACATATGTATATTGCAACTTAACTGCTACAGGCCCAGAGCAGATTTTGCATCATGTAAGTTGCCCCTTCCTTGATGGCAGCCAGGAGGGATTCTAGTTTCTGGGGTTTTTATCTAAGTACCAGCAGTAAGTTCCTTGTACTCTCCCTCTGGGTCTCACTGCTTAAGAAAACACCCCCATTAATTTAACAAAACAGCTGCTCTGTTGTCTGACGAACCAGACTTTCCTTCAGAGACTCTGCCATCCTCTGATGAAGTCCTCCAGGGGAGCAGCCATTTACAAAGCTCAGGAGAACTGCTGCAATATGAGGCGACACGACTAATTTTAAAGAGAAGAGCGAAGTTCATTTAATTATATATTATTATATTGTATATATTATGTAAGATCATAAATAGACTATTTCTGCAAGTAATCATTGAATAACTCTTTGACCCTAAGGCCTAGAACATAAATGTTTATTTAAAAAAAAAAGACAGAAAGAAAGGAGGGAGGGGGAAGAAGGAAGAGGAAACGCGGGAAGGGAAGGGAGAAAATTCCTTCCTCTATAATGAAATGAGTTTTCTCTGAAAAGTAACAGAGTAGTAAGGATCAAGAAGGAGTTTCAACTAAGTTCTTGGAAAGAAAAGCCCCATCTTCAATGAGTCTTCCTTTCCTTGAAGATGAATGTGACTGATTACACTGCATTCTCCCCAGGACAAAAAACACATGAACTTTCAGAGTCCCCGGGCACAGCATCTTAGAAATTTTAATTTGGAATTCTGTTTGGATTAGGGCTGTGCTTGGAATAGGACGGGTAAGGATTAGTTAAAACTGGCCAATACTAGAATCCCATTGGTGCCAGTCTTAGGGTTACTATTGCTGTGGTGAAACACCATGACCAAAGCAATTGGGGAGGAATGGGTTCTTTTACTTAAGTTCCATATAAGTTCTTCATCAAAAGCAGTGGGGGCAGGAACTCACACAGGATAGGAACCCGGAGACAGGAGCTGATGCAGAGGACATAGAGAGGTGCCGCTTACTAGCTTGCTCCTCCTGACTTGCACCCAGAGGTGGGACCACCCACAATGGGCTGGGCCCTCCTCCATCAATCACTAATTAAGAAAATGCCTTACAGGCTTGCCTACAGCCCTATCTTATGGAAGCATTTTCTCAATCAAGGCTTCATCCCTCCTCTCAGATGACTCTAGCCTGTGTCAAGTTTACATACAACTATCCAGTTCAGCACATAACAAAGTGTAACTGGTGCTGCTTTAAAGGAGAAAAACTGAACAAGGACATTTAAAGGGAAGACCATGAGGTGTTGTGAGGGTGAGGTGAGGAGCAGGTGGTCAGGCACCAGGCATAGTGAGAGGCCTGAAGAAAAAAAAAAAAAAAAAAAAACCTTCCCTCAGGGCCCTCAAAAGGAACCATTCCAGGACTCTGAGACAATACAGTATCTGTTATTTAAGTTGGCTCTTTTTCATAACAAACTAATACAATAATTCGATTACAGACCAATGGAAAAGTGGCTGTAAAGTACATACAAAATAGCACTTAACTAAAATTTCAAAAGTTAAGATTTGAGGTTTTAATCTTCCGAGCTCTGGTACAAATTTCCCTGGGATTTCTTCCCTGCACATCCTTTACCTCCCTGTAAAGATTAAGAAGCATGAGGGCTCTGCGAAAGCAAAAGGCATCACCAAGCAGCCAGTGGGTTCTGGGAACCAAACCCAGGTCCTCTGGAAGAGCAACATGTGCTCTTCACCTAGCCACTGAGTTATCTCTCTAACATCTGTATTTTTAACAATTTATTTACTTTTATCTTATGTACATCAGTGTTTTGCCTGCATATGCCTGTGTGAGGGTATCAGATACCCAAGGACAGGGGTGACTGACAGTTGTGAGCTGCCATGCGAGTACTAGGAATTAAGCCTGTGTCCTCTGGAGAACAGCCAATGAGCTTAACCAATGAGCCGTCTCTTCAGCCCATTTGTTTGTTTTGGTTTTTTTAAAAAAAAAAAAAAAAACTTGTATTTTATGACCACTTTGCACCAAGAGGGAGAATTATAGTAAAAGCTTCATAGTTATTTTCTTCTTATCACAAAACAAAATCAAGAAAGAAATGTTTCAACCCTCGCTGAGAATCTTTTCTCAAATGTATGCTCTCTGGTATCATTTGTACGCATGAGCAGGCGGTGTATCTCAATGAAAGCTGCTGATGGCTAGAGAGTTTCTAAGGTCCTTAGAAATCAGCTGAGTGTCAGTAATGAAAGCATGGCACTACACCTAAGTACAGAAGGAACAGAATGACGGGCTGACACTTTATTCTTCATTATATAATGGGAAAGGGAACAACGCTAAAAGTCGATTTAAAAAAAAAAAACATGGTAGAGAGGTAATCAATTGTATTATATGATATGTGTACCCAAATAAAAGTGTGTACATGAGTCTGGTGGGATGGGGACGGATCCATTCCGACTCCAAACTAAAGATTCACTGTGCTTTAAGAGTGCAAAAGCGTGACATGGTGACATGACTCCAGGAGTCTTTATCATCTTCTTTGTTTACTGATTTTGTAAGAACTTGAGAGCTGTATTTGCAAAGGCTGAAACACAAAGCAGATAATTTATCAAAAGTGAGCTGACACTGTGAGAATCTGGGAGTTTCAAAGAGGAAAGAAGCAATGACCAACATTTTCTGAAGTTAAAATTGTAATGAGGAAAAGCAAAAACAGATGGATTAAAACAGAAGGCGACTCACAACCAGGTACAGACAGGCAGCCAGTCTCTCCGTCTCTCAGTTCTCTTCCCCATTCTGTCTCTTTCCCTCTTCTTTATCTGCTACAACATACTTATGCAATTACCTTTTAGATATATAGTTCTCTCCACTTTATCAAAAACAAATACAATTCTTTGTAATATATGAATAATAATCCAATCACAATTCACAGTATATAAATAATCCCTAGCCTAGCTCATACCTTGGAGAAAACAGGTATCATGCATCAGTATGACCAAGAAAAAAGCAGAGAAACCGAGAGAACTACACACAGCCACAGCTGACGGGATCCATCACAAGTGCAGGGGAAAATCAAGGCTCCTAAATAACCTATGTTCTCTAAAAAAAAATTAACACATTTTTCCATATTCTCAATTTTAAAGCATATCCAATTTTAGATTACAGTTTCTTCCAAAATTTAATTTTAAAAAATAATTTTTAAAAATCCAATGGAAAGAAATTTACAAAGGCCATCAACCACAGTCAGATGTGTAACACTATAGAGAATTACCCTTTCACAAGCAATTTAGGAGTCACTCTGTCTAAGATGTAGACAATATAATATTTTATTTTTAAATAAATTAAAATCCCTCAATATAATATTTTAATTTTAAAAATTAAAGATTCATCAGCAGAAGGAAAATGAGCAGGCACCAATTCTTACTAATACTTTTGGGTTATGCTTTTAATTTTGCACTGACAATTCTAATTCCAAGTAGAGATGGTTCTTAAGGTGTCTTACCTCACTGCTCATTAAAGTAAAAGAGAACAAACTCAAGAGGGTGAGCTCTATTAAAAGAATTCAAACTGCAGACACTGTTGATAAAACTCTACTCGGTCCAGTGGCCATGAACAGAAAGGTTATGAGGAGGAGGTTATGAACAGAAAGGTTATGAACAGAAAGGTTATGAACAGGAACCACTGCCAGTTATAATAGGATGTGAAGGATAAAATTAAGAAATGGCACAGCCCGGGAGGGAAGCAGTGCTTCTCCACAAAGGCGGCACTTCCTATTGCCCAACACTAACTTGAACAAGCCTGTGGTGAAGCCAATCAGCGAATTTCACGATACAGACCAATACTTCCATCATTACAATCTTTACTGAGAGTGGGCAGAGTATGATGGACGTTTTAAATGACATGATAAAGGACTTAAATGGTCATGAAAGTCACATTTTTCTGTGGAATTACAGTATCTACACTTCTACATCATTTTTTAGAAGCCAGAGTTATATGAAGAGCTGATAAGCCTATAACGAGAAGGCGTGAATTACAGGACATCTGAGTCTTACTGCGGGGTGCGGGGCACTAGAGCACGGCCCGCCACAGAAGCAGCGCCAGCCCCCAGAAGATGGGCTCAAGCCGAGGGCATCCTCAGCAGCAATCCCTCTCCTTCTGGAAGGATCTGGAATCTACAAGTCAAAGGACTCTGTTTCAACACAGGAAACGTTTTTTTAAGGGCTTGGAGACAAGAAAACTGCATTCATCATTCAAAATAGTAAGAATTCTTAAAAAGAAATCTGCAAAAATGTTTTTAAATCTAATTACTAGATCCATTAAAAACAAACATGCAATTGCCTTAATAGCATAATAATTTTTATTTGTTGAACAAGGCAAGTAAATGTATAGATTCAAGATATATCACTATACATGTATACTAATGGGTATAACTATATTCAATCTGTTCAAATTTAATAACAATAAAATGAAAAATCTGATCCTTTTCAAGCATAAATTGAAGTAGTTAAAAGGATACAGAGTGAAGTGAGGTACATTCTATAAAGCTGGTTATTTATTTATGTCTTAAAGCAGGATATGAACTAATAAGGTACCTGTCTTTAAGAGTTTCTTCCTCAGAACAAAATCAAAGCGATGTTATGTATTCAAAGACTAAACAGCTAATTATTGAGTAAGCTCTGAATTAAATACCTATTATACATATATCAAAATATGAGTAATTCCCCTTCAGAATAACTAGTATTTGATTGTATCTGAAAAAGAAACATTTTTCTAGAGCTCACCATTTTGCCAGAGTGCTACCATATGCTCAACGGTATCACAGGAAAGCAGGAAACCTTGAGTCAGGACAGCTCAGCTACAGAGGATTACAGGAATGTATCCATTGATAAGCAGACAAGAGCCTTTTAGAATATGCCAGAATAGTCTGAGGCAACAACATCTCCTTACTATCAATCAAGAAAAAGAAAGTTACAAAAGTTACATTTTAAAGTTTATAGATTATATGATAAATAATGTCTAAAGAAATAAGTGATAGACAAATAAAGCCAATCAGTCTACACCACAGGAGAAAATGAAAACTTTTCCATCACCACCAAAAGCAAGCATCCCAGCAGCACAAGGATGCAGGCTGCACATAATTCTGTGACACTGCGAGCCCTGCAGCCAGGCTATGACATGCTTACTCTTACACATCCTGCTTCCTCTGAGCTGCACTGGCTTGGGTGGAGTACGTAGTATTTCTAGATCCTTGTTTCCTCCTTGGTAAAGGAGGGTAAAAGGATTCCACTTTACAAGCTGGCCTGATGCTCAAAGGAGCAAATATGTGAGAGGAAAATTAGTGTCCGGTGCTTCCACACACCCTTTGTGTGACGTCTGCGGCACTGCTGCAGGCTAGTGCCGTCTTCACCAGCCCTCCTCTCTCTTTTGTTTACTAAATTCCCAGACTTTTTTATTATTATCTATTATCATTAAACACCAGCTCCTCAGGTATAATATCAGAAGTGAAGGTAAAAATAAGTAGTAAGGCATTTAAGTTAAAGCAGAGTTTATGGATAAATACGATATTCATA
The DNA here is from genome assembly GCA_004026605.1 of Ondatra zibethicus. Classification (NCBI taxonomy): domain Eukaryota; kingdom Metazoa; phylum Chordata; class Mammalia; order Rodentia; family Cricetidae; genus Ondatra; species Ondatra zibethicus. The sequence goes on from PVIU01028697.1 coordinate 12,497, forward strand.
AGATCTAACAAAAGAGCTGTCAATTAGCAATATAGTTTTATTGCTGACAAAGGTCATGTTTGTCATCTAACAGATTTCTGGTTAAACAGGGTGGGCTGACGTCACAATTACAGTTGTACTATGTCCCCAAGTGACATGAAGAGATTTTTTTCCATGGTTATAAACACAATAATGAGTCCACAAGATGAAGCCTCATAGTAATAAAAGTGCATAAATCACTTTTCAGGACCAAGAAATCTGAATTCTCATGAAGTCTGACAAAAAAAAAATGGGGTTAGATTTATGTGACAGAATTGCAAACCACAAAAGCAACAACATCAAATGACTTCAGAGCAAGAGAAAGGGGTAGAAGCAAAAGAACTAGCAAATTAAATTAAATTAAAAACTGTTGGTTTCACAGTCCCTTCCCCTGCCTATGATTTGTTCCAGACAAGTGACACCCCTGTCCCATCCCAGTGGAATACAGCAAGCTTTCTCTGGAAACAAGTGGCACCCCTGTCTTGGCCCAGTGGAACACAGAAGGCTTTCTCTAGGGACAAGTGTCAGCCCTGTCCTAACCCAGCGGAAGACAGCTTTCTCTAGAGACTTTCAGTAACTGGACAGTGAACAACAGAGGCAAGTACATGATACACTGAGAAAGAAAGTCAAGGGAAAGTTGTGTTTCTGCCCAAATTTGGAGACCACAGTACTGAGGGTCAGTCCTACACTCCAGGAACTTCCAGAATATCTGAACAGTCGAAAATAAAAGATCTACAGATACACACATCACAGGCTCTCCTAACAAAACAGCCCTGCCACATTACCCTACAGTAGAACTGAAACCTCTCTCTAGGTATGCAAGCCTCATCCAAGATGCCCAACTACTAGTCAACTTCGCAGGGTCAGTTGGCACACACGAGTGAAGAAGGATCACCACACAGTAAAGAGGAGACAGGAAGAGGAAAGGCAAGGCCACAGTCAGTAAATCAATGCTGTAACTTAAAAGACATACGCACAAAGAAGAGCATTTCTAAAATCTACCATTAGTAATCCTCAAAGCCAGAGAAAAATATAAGCAACCCTGAAACAAGAATAGGGTGGGAAAGGATCCAATAACAAGAGAATTGTTTTAATATACAATGGCCTAAAAGATAATAAAACTGAGTCTAGCTCCCAATAAGAGAAAGTCAATTTTAAAAAAAAAGATGGATAATACTTGAACAGATCAAATAATTAGAATTCCAGACCAAATTCCTACAACATCAAAGAAAAGACTTATAAACACAAAAATTAAGTAAAAGAAAGCAAAGAAGTAACCCCCCCCCTAAAAAAAATAAAAGATGGCTAAAACGGAAAATTTTTGTGTTAGTCCAAGGAAGCAACAGGTACTTAAGACTGCCGCCAGGGAGAGCGATTCCTCACAGTAGGCACCCAGCAGCAAGAAGAACCAGGTGACAATGAACCTACCACAGCTGTACCTCACATGTCATCCACACGTCAAAGGCTGGGTCCCTCACTGCGGACATTCTGGAGGCTCATGTAGGAATGGCCATCACAGACTCCTCTCTCTTACTGCCACATGTTCTACTATGACCACCTGTGCCAACTCTAGCAAAAGGCACAAGGACAAGCAACCATGTACTGAAAGCACTGCAGAAACAGGCTGGCTATTCCTTATATACCAGTTGACCTGAGACAGCACAGCAGTGCTGGAAACAGGACAAAGAGATCAACAGGGCGATGGGGATGATAAGGAAGAAAGAGACCTGAGTAACAATTATGCAAAGAGAAACCAGCATAGTGAGAAGCGGGGAGAAGAGTATGAGAAACGCCTCATCAAGGAAATAAAATTAACAGAACAATATGTAGTGAATTAGGTCGGTACGATGAATAACTAGGCCAGTTCAAGAATAACAATTATATTTTAATGGATATAAGGGGAAAACTCACACTACAAGAGTGAGAGGTCTGACTTCCTATATGTCTAGCAGGCACCACGCAGAGAGGGCGCACACCTGAATTCTCCCAGTTTTTCTCCTCCGCTGCAGGTAGCCACACCTTAATTAGAAGTGATTGGTTGACAGAGTTTCCCCATCATCTCCCCCTTTTGACTAAACAAGATCGATCCAAACCCAATACAACTATATACAATAGGAACAGATACCAAATATAAAATTACAAACAATAAGCAGTATCAAGCAAGGAATGCAAAAGTTTTAATAAACATTCTATTTCAAGGAGTCTAAATATTGCATTGACATTAAACTTGGCTAAATCATGAGGAAGGTAACCACAATTATCTAATCTTCAACTCCATTAAAGATCTGAGAAGGAAAACAATATTACTTGAGTGAACAGGAAGTGCAATCGAGAAACTTCCAAAATGTGCAACAAATGACAGAGACAACTGACTACCTGGGCAATCACCCAAAGTCTCATTTGCAATGTTGAAGCAACCAACTTTGGCTAAGGCTTAACGTAGCTGACATACCATTTTTAAAGGCAAGAAACTTTTTAAAACTATCTTACCCTGTCTTGGCAGGATATGACAGTCCTGTTTTATCCATTTACGGATACCCTGTATCTCTGTCAGTGATTGAGGTATGGGCATTTCTTTGCCCAAAGGCCAGTTCTGCCAAGAAGAAAGGCTCCAGGTGGAGTGACTTCGGTGCTCAACATTCTCTCGGGAATAGATCGGTGTTGACAGGAGCGATTGTGTCTCACTACCACGGAACTCTAAGTTAGATTAAAGGCCATTTTCTACAGCTCTTTGAAGAGGTTGAAGATTATCTATCTATACTGAATATAATCTCTATGTATCTAAAGAACCTAATTATTCTAATTCTAAATATGACAAAAATAGATGACTATTGATTTCTAATTCTCAATACCTATCTAACTTAAAGACTAAGACAATAAACAACTCTGCAATAAATGAGGACAATGACCTTCAAATGTAAACAATGTATAAGTGTCTTGATCAGAGGTAGTAATGTACACTGCAATATGGTAAATATATATATCAATACATAAACAATGTTTTAAACAGAGGTATAAGCATACATGCATACAATATTTAATATAATTTAACTTTGTATCAATATGCAAGAAACTATACCAATATAATTGTCTAAAAACAATAACTCACAAATACCAATCTATTATCCCATCATCCAATTATCCCTCTTTTTTATCTTTTTTTTAAAAGATCCCTGAGTCTCTAAAATTCCTCCCCCATCCCTCAACCGTATACCAATTATAATCAACCCCTAAATGATGTCCCTAAGCCTGAGGGCAAACTTTGCTGAGAGAGGGGACATTGTCCTCCAAAATTGCTTCCAGCTGTCATGGGGGTGACGTTCTTTCTAGGGGATCCTGTTAAAGTAAATGATGGTTAAATTCCAAGATTAACATTTGGCCTGATAAAATTGCAAATAGTCTCTGAGTATTTCAGCTAACCAAGTTGGAACCATCTCATGCAGCTGGTACTCAAAACAGGTCTTGTAGTAGTGCTATCAGCATCATGACAAATAAAGACAGATAATGGTCCAGCTTATGTCTCTAGGAAAATTAAACAGTTTTTTGCTTATTATAATATTAAGAATGTTACAGGTATACCACACAATCCTACAGTTCAAGCAGTTATAGAAAGATCAAATCGAACTATAAAGGATATGTTAAATAAACAGAAAGGGGTAGAAAATACCCCCAGAAATAGATTACATAATGCTTTATCAACTTTAAATTTTCTTAACGCTAATGAGAAAGGGACAACGGCAACAGAAAGACATTGGATAATGGAAAAGTCTGCTGAATTAAATCAACCGGTTTATCTCAAGGATGTGCTGACCTCGCAATGGAAGCCAGGAGATGTGCTGTGTTGGGGAAGGGGTTTTGCTCGTTTCCACAGGAGGCATCCATGGCTTACTGTATAGACATACACAATGGCCCCTGGTGTGGACAACACTAGAGTTCTGGATCTAAGGCAGGAATCACTTGTTGTTGGAGGCCACTTGTTTGTTCCCAGCTGCTCAGCCCAGAAATAACCACACAGAAACTATAATAATAAAATCACTGCTTGGCCTATTAGCTCTAACTTCTTATTGGCTAGCTCTTACATCTTAATTTAACCCATTTCTATTAATTTGTGTATTGCCACGTGGCTGTGGCTTACCAGCAAGGTTCTGTCCAGTGTTTGTCTCTGACAGGGGCTACATGGTGTCTCACTGACTCCACCTTCTTTCTCCCCAGCCTTCAGTTTAGTTTTCCCCTGCCTATCTCTATTCTGCCCTGTGCAGGCCCAAGACAGTATTTTTTAATATTTATTTATTATGTATACAGTATTCTGTCTGTGTGTATGCCTGCAGGCCAAAAAAGTGCACCAGACCCCATTACAGATGGTTGTGAGCCACCATGTGATTGCTGGGAATTGAACTCAGGACCTTTGGAAGAGCAGGCAATGCTCTTAACCTCTGAGCCATCTCTCCAGCCCCTTGTTTTGTCTTTTTTTTATTAACCAATGGTATTCATACAGAGGGAAATGCCACATCAATCATTTTAATAAAATAATTTACAATTTTACCTCTGTGCCCTAGGAGAAAGGAAAGTATATGAACATCAGTCTTGATCTGATGTTTGGCCCTTGATACTAGCACAGCACCTTGTGTCTAGAAAAGTATGTTTGTGTGTGTGCATGTGGATGTAAAATCAACTATCAGGTCAGGAGACAAAGTACTAGTTGCTCTTCCACAGAACCCAGGTTTGATTCCCTGCACCCACATGGCAGCTCACAACCATCTCCTGCTGCGGGGAACCCAACACCCTCATCTGACCTCCACGGTCACCGGGCATGAGCTACGTACACATATGTACAGACAAATACTCATATAACAAAACAGATCATTTTTAAAATGAAATCAACTAATATCTCTGCCTAAATGTCCTGTAAGTACAGAAAATTCAACACGAGCAGGACTGACTCTGTTAGACATACTCCCTGTAGACAGTTTCCCATCAGTTCTGCACCTCTCCCTGATTAAACGGACGTCATCTTCATCAGTCCTACAGGAATCAACACAGTAACGTGTTTCTCTCTCCAGCATCAACCTGAACTGCCATCAAACCTCAGTGTCACTAGGTGATTTCTAGAACAAATAAGGTCGAGTCACTCCCATTCAGACATTGTAGTCATTCTCCCCGCATATGAATATCACTCTGCAATATCAATGTGCTACATCACGATTCACCTCCTTGTCTCTCTGCTTGCTCCTCGGTGCACAGAGGTGAGTAATAACTGTGGTTTAATCCTTTGTATCCTCTGTTAACAGTAAGCAATCTGACAACTATTGGCTGCCACTGACATGTGACTGCCAGTTCCCACAGCTTTATGAATATCTTGCCATGCTGGTCACTGCTGTGGTTCACAAATGCTACAACTAGGTAGGACTGTTGAATTACATCCCTCCTTTAGTAGCCCTGCATAGTATTTTCTGGTACCATGGAAGCTAGGCAGCAAGAAGGAGGCTTTCAAGTCAGATCCAGATCCAATCATCTGAGTCCTGTATCCTAAGTGTGTGTCATCTTCAATAAAAGGGGTTCACCCCTACCTCTGAGAGGCAACCAAGGGCTATATCAATAGTCTATATTGTCCAGGTAGTTGCTTAAACAACCCTGACCAACCATTCTAAAGAAAGTTCCTCATGCCTGGTACTAGGATTTTTGTTAGTCTCTGATTCTTGTAGAGAGAATTATCACTTCAAGTGGCTTAACATCTCTAAGCTAAACATCTGCACAGACATATAAACATATACATGTATATATACACAAATATATACTCATATGCATTGTGTATAATTTTAGGTAAACATTAAACCGCATCATTACTTGAGGCTTTTAGCGAACAACTTTGGTGCTGTCTATCCTCTGTACTGGCCTCCTTCCCTCCTTCTGTTGGAACCCTCCCTCCCCCCATTTTCCTATTTCCCACTTTATCTCGTTTGTATCTTGCTATTCCCCTCTCACACCTACTCCAGCCTCCAGTGCACGTACACACATACACACACACTGCAACCTCCAGCACACACACACACACTGCAGCCTCCAGCACACACACACACACACACACACACACT
>PVIU01028698.1:0-18789 GCA_004026605.1 Ondatra zibethicus
AAGGCCCTCCCCTCGTGTCTAGGCTGAGCAAGGTTTCTCTTCCTAGGAAATGGGCTCCAAAAAGCCAGATCCTTCATTGGGGATTGTGCCTGATCCCTCTGCCGGTGGTCCACAAACTGCCAAAGCCAGCCACAGTCACCTGCTTTCAGGGGGTCTAGCTCGGTCCCATGCAGGTTCCCTGGTTGTCAGTCCAGAGTCAGTGGGCTCCTGTTAGTTTGGGTCAGCTGTCTCTGTGGATTTCCCCATCCTGGGAAATTTTGCTCATATTATCACTCCTCCCTCTCTTTGAAAGGACTCCGGGAGCTCTGTCCAGTGGCTGGTTCCACAGCTACTCCGCATCTGCATCTCCGCATCTGCATCTCCGCATCTGCATCTCCGCATCTGCATCTCCGCATCTGCATCTCCGCATCTGCATCTCCGCATCTGCATCTCCGCATCTGCTTCCATCAGGAGATCATGTCTATTTCCCCTTCCTAGGTGGATCCCTGTATGTCTCTCTTAGGATCCTCTTCGAAGCTATATTCTTGAAGCCAAGAAATAATAAATGTGAAATTCGGGATAGCGGCCACCTCATGGGAGGAGACAGCCACAAGGAAGGGGAGGGATGTACAGGCAGGTTCAGCGACACTGACGATGCTCGAGCTCTCGGATGGGGTGGTACATACCCAGATTTCCATTTTGTTAGTATTCTCCACAATATACCTTGTTTTCTAATATAAAACTCCTTGCTATGGTGAAAGCTGTGTGAGGAAACATTTTGTGTTTGTTGTTGTTATTGTTCTTTTGATTGAGAATTTTATACATGCATTTAATGTGTTTCCATCATGAATAAACCCTATTCCCTCTCCTTCGATTCCTCTATTCCTCCCAATTTCATGTCCTCGGTTTTTAAACCCCCTGAGTCCACTCAGTGCTGCCTGTGTGTGCCCAGATCCAAGGCTGACTACTAGAGCATGGGTAGCCTTTCAGGGCTACATCCCTAAAGGAAATGCACCCTCCCTCCTCAGCATCCCTGAGTTTCCAATAACTTCTCAGCTTGGGGTGGAGCCTTATGAGCCCCTCCCCGTCTATTGCGGGGTTTAGGCTGACTTGATCTTGTGCATAATCACAGCCAGTAGAGTTCATGTGTACAATGGCTCTGTCATATCTGGCGAACATTATTTTGTAATCGATGTCCACTGCCCCCGGCTCTCACAGTCTTCTACCCACCCTGGGCTTTGTGGAGAGGGAAATACAATATTGATGTCTGGTTGGGAGTTGAGCACTCAACTGTCTCCTTTTCTCTGCATGCTGACCAGCTGTAGTCTCTGTATAAACTTCAGGAAGAAACTTCCAGGGGCCGGAGAAATGACTCAGCAGTGAAGAGCACTTGCTGATCTTGAAGAGGATCCAAGTTTGGTTCCCAGCGCACTTGTCAAGGGACCCACAACCACCTATAAATTGCAGCTCTGAGGGATCCAACAGCCTCTTCTGGCTTCTCTGAGTGTGCACACACACACACATGTAACATGTCCTCACAGATACGAATAAAAATAATAAAAATAAATCGTTTTAAGCTTCTCTGATGAAGGTTGAAAGATGCACTAATCTATGGGCATAAAAGAACTTGGAAGGCAGTTAGTTTATCTCTGTGCAATTTAACAGAACAATAGTATTAGGCTCTCCGCTATGACCTAGGACCTAGCCAGCCACGTGTTTAGGCCTGGTTGGGAGTAAGAAGCATGAATTTCAACTATGGGACAGAATTCAAACCAAGGCAGAAAGTGGTTGGTTACTCCCATAACATTTGTGCCACTGTTGCACCAGGGTGCCTATCTTGCCAATCTAGTCATAATTGCAACTCACAGCTGAGTAAGATTATTGATCACTTTTCTGTATCAGTGGCATGCATAGAACCTTCCAGAACTATGAAAGCTAGCCGGCAGGGATGAAACTTCCAGGTCAGTATCTGCTTGATTTTGCCATGTGAAATAATTCAAGTATGTGGTGTCTTCAGCAATAAGATGCAGGCATATGCATACCATGACAAATGTATGGAGACCAGAGGACAATCTCGGCTCTTTGCCTTCCACCTTGTCTGAAACAGCATTGAAGCACAATTAATAAACACTCAGAGAGAGAAACTGGGGTTCAACCTGAAGGTTAGAAAAGCAAAACAGCCAGCCACTGGCTCTTACCTTGACCTCAGTCCAAAATGGCAATCCTGCCTCCAAGAATCTCAGAATGAGACTGTGTGTCTGAGAGCTGTCTCCTCCCATTTTATATCTTTTGTAGGACTGGGATTAAAGGCATACACCACTGGGATTAAAGGCATGCACCACCCAGTTTCTATGGCAACTAGTGTGGCTACTGAGATTAAAAGTATGTGTTACCATTGCCTGGTCTGTAAGGCTGACCAGTGGGGCTGTTTTACTCTATGATCTTCAGGCAAGCTTTATTTATTAAAATACAAATGAAATGCACACAGGGTCCCTCTTATTCATTGCTGCATGTCAAGCTACATGGCCTCTGGTTTCCAGCCACTGGGCTGTCTCGGCTCCCTTCTCCCAGCAGGGACTGTGAAAACAAGCTCATACATGCTACTGCATCCAGCTGTTATCTGAGTGCTGGGGACCTGAACTCATGCAGTCAGATTTGCGTGGCAAGTTCTTAACCCATCTCAGCAGTCCATACAGGCTTAAAAGGAAAATAAGATCTCTTCCACAGAGAACAGCTCCTTTGACCAACACAGGGAAGAGCTGGGTCCTTGCTTGCAGAAGGTGACTGGGCTTCTGAAACATCCAGTTTCCAGCAAGATTACACACCAGCTTCTGGATTTTTCTGGAAGCCTGGGCAGGCAAGACATGCATATGTGTCAAGCCACAGGTAGAAAGGTGTCCAGAAATATAATGTCAGGTCTGCATCTAACAGATGGGTGGGGGAAAGCAGAATGGAACAGTGGTGGCCCAGCACAACCCATGTCGGTAGAGGAGGTGCAGGGTATGTGGACAGACTGGCATGAGGGGCGGTGGGTCACAGACAAGCAGCCTGGCCAGGGGAGGTGTGGGACACAGACAGCTCAGGGACACATCCTTGTGCCAGTCACAGCCACATCCCCACAAAGCAAAGGAACAGGAAGCAGCCAGAGCCTCAGGTCCAGACTGTGCATAGCTCTTGTCACCCTTGAGCCATATACCAGCTAGAGAAGAAAAGGGATGGGGGAGTACCTTGCTTTACAGTGCCCAAGCAGCCAGTGCTTAACACCATCTCTGACACTGAGACCTACTTCTCAGTTAAGACTCTCCTGTTCTCTATCCATCCATCCATCCATCCATCCATCCATCCATCCATCCATCCATCCATCCACCTATCTATCTATCTATCTATCTATCTATCTATCTATCTATCTATCTATCTCTATCTCTCTCTTTGCTCCCCTTTCTCCCCCTCCTCCCTATCCTCCTTCTCTCTCTCATTTTCCTCCTCACCCTCCACCCCTTCCTTCCCCTCTTCTCTCACCTCCCCATCCTTCCCTTCTACCCCTTCTCTTTGCAAAAAGCTTTGTGTTTGTTTTTCTGAGCGCACACTCTGCCACCAAGGTTCTCCCTCAGTCCCCCTTTTCTGGGTTCTTTTGAGACTGAAATCACTTACACCTGCCCTGTGTCTGTCCCACCACATTCTATGATGTTTACAGGTCACAGCCCTTTCCTGGCCTGTCCAGAAATATAATGTCAGGTCTGCATCTAAATTCGTAAGTTCCCTATCAGCTTCCACAGAACTCTATGAATAAAATATCCCAAAAAACATTGGTAAGATTTTAAGATTTTTTTTAATCAGGAGAAGGGAAACAGCATACACCTTTGATATCAGTCCCTAAGTCTTTAGTATAAATTAGTTTTCAGGATTTTGTTATGGTAGATTTTGACAGGAAGGGTGGGAACATTGTTGATGTAATTGTTTTAATTATGAGGTTGCTAGAAGCAAATGGTGGAGGTACAGAGTTCAGTGGAGAAGAGCACTTTGTTGTGCAAACGTGATGGCCTGAGTTTGATCTCCATAACCCACATTTAAAAAGCAAGATGTGGGGCTGGAGAGTTGACTGCTCTTGCAGGGGACTCAGGTTCAATCCCCAGCACCCACATAGTAGCTCACAGCAATTCATAACTCCAGTTTCATGGAATCCAACACCCTCTTTTGACCTCCATGGGCAAGAAGCACGTGGTATACAGACTTACATGCAGCCCAAACACCTATACTCACAAAATTAAAAATGAGTAAATAAAAGTCAGATGTGGGGCTGAAGTGATATTTCAGTAGTTAAGAGCACTGGCTGCTCTTCCAAAGGACCTGGTTTCAACTGCCAGCAACCACAAGGAGGCTCATAACCATCTGTAAACAGACACATAATTGGTGCACAGACATACATACAGACAAAATACCAATACATATAAAATATTAAAGTAATAACAATAAAAGCCAGCTGTGGTGGCCTACATCTGTAATCCCAGCAAGATAGGAGATAGGAGCAAGAGAATTACCTGGAAGCTTATGGGCTAGCCTTGGGTATGCTGCACAAAACAGACAACAAGAGAGACCTTGCCTCAAAAACAAAGTAGAAGGAGACAGTCAACTCCTGAAAATGTCCTCTGACCTCTACACACGCTATGGCACATAAACACCTGTATGCACACACACACAAACACATATGTATACACACACATATGACACATATGTATGCATACACACAGATACACAATAAATGATTTTCTTAAAAACAGGAAGAAGCTGGGCAGTGGTGGCACATGCCTTTAATCCCAGCACTCGGGAGGCAGAGGCAGGCAGATCTCTGTGAGATTAAGGCCAGTCTGGTCTACAGAGCACGTTTCAGAATAGCCAGGGCTACACAGAGATACCCTGACTCAGAGGAAAAATAACCCATGAGAAAAATTATAAGTGCTCATTCAAAGGAATTACTTTTTTAAGTTATAATTTATTCATGCCCTGAAGCACTGTGGCAACATTAAAAATAGACAGGCATGAAGGACTGGCATGGATGGATATCAGACATATGATTAAGTTAAAACAAAACAAACTCTTGCAAAGCCTTCACAATATGACCTTACTTTTCTCTTTAAAAGGAAACAGCAAATCCATGTTTGTATGCATGTGTGTGTAGAGGCCAGAAGACAGACTCATCCTCAGGACCGCTGTCCATCCCTTTGAGACACTAGCTCTCTTTTGCCTGAAGCTCGCCGCTAGGCTGTCAGTCCCCAGGGATCTTCGGGTCTCCACTTCCCCATCACTGAGACTACAAGGCCATGACAACCTACCCAGCATTTTTACATGGTATCTGGAAATCAAACTCAAGGCAAATACTTTATCCACTGGGCCATCTGCCCAGCCCCACACCAAGACCGTCTGTGTGCCTAGCTTGCTGGTGGCCATGCAGCACCTCACACAAGTTTGCTGACCAAGTGAACAAATAGGCGTTGTGAAGAACTGCGACAATTGTCCCTTCACAGGTGCTGATGTGTGCCCTTAGAGCCTCTCCTAGCGGGGAGCATGAGTCAGTCTGGCTTGTTCTTTCCTACCCCAACATGTCCTGGAAGGTTTGGGTTCCCATATCTGGGCAACCAGTACTGATTCATCCTCTCTGGAGTTCAGCAGAAACTACCCAGCAAGAAAAGCCAAAGACCAAACTATGGGCCAAATAAATAAATAGTGGGGCCTGGAGGCCAGTGACAGAGGCCTAGCTAGGACACACAGCCTCATCCCCCTCACACCCCACCTGTTCGCCACCTCTCCCACCCCTGTGTTCGTACTCTGTCCACTCTGAGCAAAGAGATCCACCATTAATAGAACTTTCCATCCCTGCCTCCTGGTGCCATCATCACTATTCAAATTCACCAAAGTTGAAGTCAGAGGCACCGGCCTGGCAGAACTGGTAACCTCTTGGAGTCTCAGGCCAGCCTTGCCTTCTCCTCGCTTTCTGCAGAGGAACTATGCTCCTGAGCTGCTCAAGCATGTGCCCCCATTGTGTCCCCCCCGCACTGTGCCACAGTCTTGAGCCCTGCTTTCTGATCTGTGGACTCAGGGTGACCACCTCATGCCACTGGTCCCAGGCATTCCCTAACAGAGCGGACAATTGCTTCTTGTCAGGTGTTTGGTCGCAGAAACAAGAAAAGCAACTAATACAAGGAGGAAGAGAATGGAGTGAGGAAGAGGGCAGCCCATAATGGGACTGGCAGCACGGAATTGATGAGGGGGAGTAGTGGAGGAGAACATCTCAGCTGTGGCGACCCTGGAGACAGACGCGCTAGGAGGAACAAGTCATGGAACAGCCTAGAGAAGAAACCTGAAGCCAAGTAAGCTCAGGCAGAAGCTCAGAACACTCTAGCCACGGAAGCAGAGCTAAGAGCAGAAGAGCAGGGGGAGGGAAAGCTTCCGCAGGGATTGCGGCCAGTGGGGGTGAGTTGGGCGGGGGACAGAGACCCTGGGGATTTTCACCAGGGAAGCCGTGTGATCTGGTTTATGCTGGCAGAGGGTCATGCTAAGGGCTCAGACTGTGTGTTGTCAGGGAAACATGAGTGTAGACGTGGGGAGTACAGCTAGTGGGGCTGGAATGGTCAACCATGATCATCAACTTGATTAGATTAAGAAACAGCAGATGTGGTGGTTTGAAAATGAATGGTCCCCATAGGCTTGTATATTTGACTGTTCAGTTCCCAACTGGAGAACTGTTCAGGAAGGATTAAGAGGTGTGGCCTTGATGGAGGAGGTGCGCCACAGGGGTGAACTTTGGGGTTTCTAAGGCTCCCTTGCCCACTTCATCTTGTGAATAAAATGTAAGTTCTCAGCTACTGCTCCAGTGCCATGCCTGCCCTCTGCCCTCTGCCCTCTGCCCTCTGCCTTGCTTCCCACCATAATACCATGACCTGAAACTGTAAGCAGCCCCCAGTTAAACACTTCCTTGGTCATATTGTCTCTTCACAGCAATAGAACAGTAATTAAGATAGCAGATGAAGCTCACACCTCTGGATGGGTCTCTGACAGCATCTCAAAAGAAGATTAAGCAGGGAAATTATGCCCAGATGTGGGGTATCAGTGTCTCATAGGTTGGCGATCCAGAGAGAATGCACCTCACTTCTTACAATTCATGTTATCTGTTTTTTGCTTATTATAGCAAATGCCTTCAACTGGGTCCTCCATGAAGAAAAGCCATTATTGGATTCACATGCCTGGATGGTCAGTCTAAGAGGAGGTGGGCACACTGTGAGTGAGATCTGGTGAGATCACCCTTAGCTGTGTCTCATCAAGGCGCGGGAGAGCACGTGTAAGAGCCTGTCTCAGCAAACGAAAGAGCTAGTGTGAGCGGGGAGTAACGGAGAAGCCAGGAAAGGCCTGTCTAAGCCATCTCTTGGGAAGTAGCTGGAGTCCCACATGAACTGTGCTAGTTCCTCATGGCTACTTGTCTGCAGTGGGCTCGCCAATGTCTACTAGGCCTCCGCCTCTTTCTTTTCTAATTGTTGTTATTGAGCTATACATTTTTCTCCACTCCCCTCCCTCCCTCTCCTCTTCCCTTCTACCCTCTCCTGTGACCCCCATACTCCCAATTTACTCAGGAGAGCTTGTCTTTTTCACCCTCCTATGGAGATCCATGTGTGTCTCTCTTAGGGTCCTCTTTGTTGTCTGGTTTCTCTGGGGTTGTGTAGGTCTCCACCTCTTCAGATCCCACTACTTCTTGCTGCCCCTGCACAAATATGCAAGTTGTCTACACATGAACCATTAGGAGAGAAATGACATCGAAGCCTTCGCAGTTAGTCTGTAGGTTTCAGTGCCAGAAGAGGTCCACCAAATAGTCATGGTGCCATGATACAGCCCCACGCCTCCCTTGTGTGATTCTCTCTGCATGGGCAGCCCCGACAGCACCACATACAAAGTTGACATTTATCTTGCGCGTTCTCAGGTTACACTGTGCTTTGGTTGCCTAAAGGAGAGAGAAACGGAGAGTCATAGATTGGATCTAGACTGAGGACAGGAAGGCGCCTCTACCCTTAAGGACATACATCTGTCATTTCCAGTCACTTCCCTTGGCCACAGCTTGGTCATGCATCTACTCTGGCCCTAAAGGAACCTATGAAATAATGATTTCATTCCAGAAAGTTCAGTGACACAATCATCAAGGGGTTGGGGAACAGAGATTGCTCCAAGTAGCTCCTTCTACCTTAAATGTCACATTCCTCCTCCCTGTGGGCCTCTGAGCACAGTTAAACCCTTAACTTATGTACAGTGACTGCAGCATAGTTAATTGTTCTTGACCTTCACAACATCCCATGATCCAAGTGTCTGGTCCAATTTCAGTGCACAAGCTTGTCTTATGTGCTTCTGTATACGGAGACTATACTTGGTAGACATTATTGACCCACTGACCTTGAATCCACAGCAAATGGCGCCACAGCTCATGTCCGAACAAGGCTGATCTATGACATCACAACTGTCCTATGCATGCCACCACTGTACTCAGGACCAATTTAAACATCACAATAGCAGCAACAACAAAAGCACAAAGATAAACGATTCCTCACTAGATATATTTTCAAGAAGAGCCTTGTTTAAATTAAGCAGAGACAAGAAAGCGGGATATTGCCTTGCCCAGGCTCAGCTGGGGTACTCAGGTCTCAAGCTTTGGTTCTCTCTACTCTGTGCATGCTCAAGAATGGCCATGGGAGCACTATGAGTTGATTTGAGCCTTATATGTACATTTTGTTAAGTAGGCAAATCAGGTAATAGGGCCTCTGTGAGTGATGAGGAGAGAGCGTGCACAGAAAGCCACCGGAGCCACGCCTAATACGTGGGAAGCACTGGGCAAATGACACCAGCTTGCTGAGAAAGAGGTTGATCTTCTCACCCCACAGAAGAGGACAGTGGGGCTGGAGATAAGGCTTGGAGATTAAGAACACTTGTTGCTCTTGCAGAGGACCCAGGTTCAAATCCCTGTACCCATATGGCAACTCACAACCATCTGTCACTCCAGTTCCAAGGATCCAACACCTCTTCTTACTTACCTCTGTAGGCAGGAAGCACACATGTGGTGCACATATGTACATTTAGGCAAAACATCCATACACATACACACAAAATAATAAAATAAACAAATCTAAAGGACAGTTTTAAAGAGGAAAGTGTATTCCGGAGGTTAAAGACCTAGGCCCCAGTCACCTGCTTGGACCACGGTGGTCAGAACATGACCAGATGTTTCAGCCTGGGTCCCTATTTCTTGTGATATTGCCAAGGATGGAGACCATTGCTCTGTTCCCACTGCATCTGCATACATACAGGCACTAACCGTAAGTGCGTGCACACAGCCCACACACATCAACAGCATCTCCTGTATTTATTTACACAAGAGTTTCCTTTCTCAATGTTTCTCAACTCTGAGGCACTTTAGAAATGAGATATTTCCCAGATTCCTTCCTGTGACATAGAATTCCTCCATGTTCTTCCAACAGTTTCCAGACCGCCCACTCTGCCTCAATACCCCTCACCCCCACACACACCCCTCATAGGACCATCCAGGCAACCAGGCACACAGTGTTTATAATGTGGCCTCTTGGCTCCCTCCAGAGCTCACTGGGGGGTCCTCTATGGTCCTGGCTCACTCCACCTAGAACAGGAGTCTGTGAGGAAGGAAGGAAACCAGGAGATAAAAATTGAAGAAGCGGGGGGCTCAGGAACCCTCACAGAGGGAGGCTGGTCAACAGAGAGACACTGTGAGGGGCAGAGCGATGAAGAGGCTGTAATGCCAACATCCCACAAGACTTTTAGTTAAACCTTCATGCACCTGGGCCGCACGGCTAACCTTGCCATCCGCAGAGCCTGGGTTCCTGGAGTGGAGCCAAGGCCCGCTCTGGAGTCTGGAGTCTGGAAAGGTATACCATGCAATCTACATTTCCCTCATCTATTAGTAAGGACCAGTAAGCCACAGTCTGTAGGCCACATCCAGTCAGCAACCATGTTTTCTGGCTGTTCCCAACAGAACCCTGAACAGTACCACTGAAGCCACCAGCTTCTTCTGGTCAGACACAAATGTTTTTCTGATGCTAGGATACCAGCCACCACCCTAATCCGCCCTGACTCCCCTTTCCCGGCTTCAGGAGAATTTCAGTCACTTCTCTGAATGCTCAAAAACAATTCTTGAGTACAGCATGAACAGGTGACCTTTTTTTTTGTTTTGTTTTGTTTCAAACTTGTGATCCTCCTGCCTCTACCTTCTTCAGCAAATCCAACCTGCGTGTGGCACCACAACCTTGTTTTGTTTTTCGAGACAGAGTTTCTCTGTGTAACAGCCCTGGAACTTGTTTTGTAGACCAGGTTGTCCTCAAACTCACAGAGATCCGCCTGCTTCTACCTCCAGAGTGCTGGGATTAAAGGGGCGTGCCACCATGCCAGGCTGACAAGTGACTTTATAACGAAGAGACCTGACAAGCATCCTCTCAGCCTGGCAATCAGGGTCACCCTCGGCAGTCATGAGTGGGGTCGAGCCCTAGAGTGGTACATCATGTCTGTGCCTTTCCCCAAAATCCGAAGCCTGAATCTCCTGCCAGTATTCTTTAAGACTATCAAGAAATGTCTAAGAAACTGTTATAACCAAGATCAGGCTAAGGAGGCACAGTACTGAATGTGATACAGTACCTGGACAGATGCTAGAATGGAAAGGGGACATTAGGAAGTGGGGGATGAGGTGGGGAGGTGGAGGAGAAAAAGTAACTGGAATAAAAGTGGGGGCCAGCTGATAATAATGGATCAATACTTGTCTGCCAACACAGACATGATGTGTATGGATAAAAGCTGTGAACACCTGGGGAAGACAGAACATAGAGAGTCCTTGTACTATGACTGTATTAAGACTTTGTGAATCTAATTTTTCTTCTAAAGTAAGAAAGGTTTTATTTTTTTTTTAAGATAATCAAATGCATAGCTATTTCATCCTTTTCCACCTGGAAAGCGCAAGGCCCCCAGGTGTATGTAAGAGGACAGTGTCATCAGATATATATACCTGGAGGATAGTATCACCAAAGCCCCCAGGTGTATGTAAGAGGATAGTATCACCAGACTCCAGCCTCCCGTTAGGCAGTGTGAGACCCAGCTCTGCTGTGGCCTGCTGAAATGCCGTGGGTGAGTTGCTGGTCTCCTCTGGGTATCTGTTTCCTGTATAAGAATGAGAAGGAGGTAATGACAAGGGCATCTATGTCAGGGAACTGTAAAGAAAATATGTCTTCCATGATAGGAGTATGGCCGAGGCCTTCCAAGCCCACGTCAGACCTGAAGGGCAATCCCTTCCTGAAGCAGACAGACATAAGGAGGTGGAAGGCGGCATCTGGGAGACTCCTGGCTGCACAGTTGCTCCGGAGCTTCCTCAGAATGCTGGAGGAAGTGCAGGGTGTTGTGTTACTTCAAAGGAATTCTGGTCTCTGTGTTCATGACCGGGGCATGTCGGGAGCACAATGCCCGGAAGGCTACTCATGGCTCATCAAAACAGACAAAGTGTCTATTGCCTTCCCTTGCTTCCCAAGAGAGTTGGTCATGAAATCTCCCTGAAGCACCCCACCTCTGCCCGGAATACCTGACTCACCACCTCCAAAGAAAGTTCTAGAAAATCTAGGCCTCCAGCGCCCCCACCAGTTGGGTCACCACAAGACTATCTCAAGGTGGCCTGGCCAGAAGACCTTAGGATTGCCAGTCCCTCGGCACTGATGGGGCATCCTTAGTGAGTCTCAGGAGGACCTTGATGGGTGGGCTAAGGCCAGTGACAGGCCTGAACTAGATGCCATTAAACTTGGGTGTGAGATCACTCAGGTGTGGGATCACCCCGGATTCTGCTTATCTAGATAACCTTAAGTCAGTCATTCAATGTCAACCTGTCACCGGGAGAAACAGCACCTGTCTGAAAAACCTCACAGCCTGAGAACTCGCCAGCACATCTTGTGGGAAGGAAGAGTAGTGAGCCGCAAATGGACCGCAGTCCTATCCCTCACCAAGTGCCTCCAAACAGGCTTTCTGGGATGGCCTTGCAGCTAAAATCCGTGTGAGGCAGCACATCTTCTCGTCGGGGTCTCCAGATCACTTCCGTATGGGACCTGCTGGTCCTCACGAGGACTGGTCTTGTGTAAATGATGGAGTCTAAAGCCTGAGACTCAGAGGGCTGGAGTGATTTGCCCAGAGATACCCAGATTAGCCAATTAGCTGAGAAACTGATCCTGGACATCCTTCCAGCTCAAAGGGGAGAGCTGGACTGCTGGATTCAGCCTGAGGCCGGAGACAGGTTACCTGAGCTGGATCTTGGCCTCTGGGTAGAGCTTTGCTCTCTCTGGCTCCATGTTCCTCACCTGTGGTATGGACAGAATGAACACGAAAGCATTCAGTCTGGCTCAAACTCAAGCCTGGGAGTGTCAGGGAGTACCTGGCTTGGGGGAGGCAATTTATCAGTCTCTGCAGTGGCTACAACAAGAACCTCTAGTCTCTGACCTCCAGGAATGTGGATCTTAAGAACCTGGATTGAACTTGGGAGGAACAACTTCACAGCTGGCCTCTTTTTTTTCTTTAAGATTTATTTATAATGGACTTCCAACAGGGCAGGGCACCATGCCCTCTTTCAAGGAAGAAGGGGGAGGGAGGAGGGGTGGGGGGGTAGTGGGAGGGGACCGGGAGAAGGGGAAGAAAGGTAAAAATTTTATTTCTTTAATTATGTTCTTGAATGGAAAAAATAAAACAAAACAATGTATGGAAAAAAAAGATTTATTTATTTATTATGTGTACATTGTTCTATCTGCATGCATGCCTGCACACCAAAAGAAGGCATCAGATCTCATTCTAGATGGTTGTGGGCCATCATGTGGTTGCTGGGAATTAAACTCAGGACTTCTGGAAGAGCAGCCTGTGCTCTTAACCTCTGAGCCCCTTGACCTCTCTTTTTGCTTTGTCTTCAAAGGGACGGTAGTATTACATGGTTTACAAGCATGATCTCTCAAGGGGGAAGAAGCCAGCCCAGTGTGAGAACCGTGAGATTCTGACTGAATCCCTTTGCAGTCTCTACCTTGGGTGTGGTGAGACCTTAGAGGAGACAGAGATGAGAAGACCCACCCCTAGCTGAGTAGCTATTGGCATTTGATTGCTGCCGAGCGAGTGAGAGCAGAGTAACATTTAGCTGACCACACTCCCGGGTAGGCCTCATGCCCAGGAGTAGCTGCCCAACACAAACTGGACTTCATGGTTTGGTTCGGATTTTTGTTTTTGAAGAGAGGGAAGGAAAAGGGGAGAAAGAGAGATAACATGAAGCTGGGTAGGTAGGGAGGTAGGGAAATATCTGGGACAAGTTAGGGAAGGGAATGTATTCTGAATGTAATCAGAATACATTGTATGCAATTCTCAAAGATATTTTAAAAACTAAATTCTTAAAAAACAGAATGTAAGGTAAATTTAGTCAGACTGTCTTGGCCAAATCTAGAATCTAGTGTGGCACATCTGTATTCCCAGCACTCAGAGACTGAAGCAGAATTTGAAGTTTTAGGTTGCACTGGGCAACCAGGGAGACCATGTCTCAAACAAACAAACAGAAGGACTTTCTTAGCCTCAAGTGACCAAAAATAGAAACCAAATATTAGGTCATAGGGGTAAGTAGGAGTAGGAAGAGGCCGCCTTCCGGTGTAGCCTGGTGGGTTCACACATCCCAAATATTCGGGTTCTTTCCGTTTCTCAGCTCAGCTTTGATCTCCCTGTGCTGGACCCTGAAGCCCACCTGAGAGTCCCTGCCCTTCTGTCGGATCCCCACTGTCAAGTCTCCTTGGCTGCAGTTGAGGCACAAGTCCCATCCTGAACTCATGACCCTCAAAACTGACTATGACTTTGAGCAGTTGGATAACAACTCACAGGACTAACAGGAAACAATTCCCACCTAGCCAGGGATGGCTCTATTTTTCCTTTCTTTTTGGTTTTTCAAGACAGGGTTTCTCTGTAGCTTTGGAACCTGTCCTGGAACTAGCTCTTGTATACCAGGCTGGTCTCAAACTCACAAAAGATCTACCTGCCTCTCGAGTGCTGGGATTAAAGGCATGCGCCACCACCGCCAGGCAGCCAGGTAGGTTCTTAAAGGAAATTTGGATACTGCTTTGCCAAAAGGATGAAGGGATGCTATGACCACTTTAGTCATGTAGAGTAAGAGATTATTTTTCTGGTTAATTTGCCTACAAAATGAATAAAAGTAACTGAGCTAGGTGGAAGGAATCTTGATACGATGGGTTAAAATGAACCTGTCCCTGTTTCTGCCTCAGTTGTCCTTGATTCCCTGAACCTGATGTCATTGGACACCTGTCACAAACTGTTCCTCTTTCACTCTGTTAGTGTCTAAAGCACAACCTCAGAGCCAGCTACTTGGATAACATGGCGGTGGTGGGGATTGGAGCTATTCCCACATCATGCAGTGGGATAAATTCTAAATGGATTATAAGCCTACGCATCTAAGGATGAAATAAGTAAGCACTCAAAGAAGCATGGGCAGAGGCCAGGCGTGGTGGGGCACGCCTTTAATCCCAGCACTTGGGAGGCAGAGGCAGGTGGATCTCTGTGAGTTCAAAGCTAGCATGGTCTACATAGTAAAATTTAGGACAGCAAGAGAGCTACACAGTGAGACCTTGTTTCAAAAGAGAGAGGGGGGAAAGGGAAGGGAAAGGAGGGGAGGGGAGGGGAGGGGAGGGAAGGGAAGGGAAGGGAAGGGGTCTTAGGGTTTCTATTGCTGCAAAAAGCAAGTTGGGGAAGAAAGGGTTTATTCAGTTTACACTTTTACATGGCCGTTCATCACCAAAAGAAATTCAAGATAGAAACTCAAGAGTAGTAGGGACCTGGAGGAAGGAGCTAATACGGAGACCGTGGAAGTGAGCTGCTTATGGACAGCTCAACCTCTTTTCTTACAGAGCTCAGGAACCCCACCGACAATGGCCTGGGCTCTCCCTATTGATCTCTAATTGAGAAAATGCCTTAAAACTGGATTAAAACTGGATTCCATGGCGGCATTTCCTCACCTGAGGCTCCTTCCTCTCTGATGACTCTAGCTTGACTCAGCCAGTACAGAAGGGGGGGGGCAAGTCCTTCTGTGACCTTGGAGTAAGAAAAGGCAGATAAGTTTAACTGTAGCACACATATTCCACATATAATCTTAGAACACAAAGTAGAAATAGCAAGGAAAATATTTGTAGCTGATATAAAGACAGAGTTATTTATTTTCCCCAACACTAAAGGATTTCTAAAAGAAAAAAAAAAACCAACAGCCCTAAAAATGGGGGGGGAAGCTGGAAAAATGGATAATTTATATAAAGCAAATATATTCTCAATTTTTTAATAAACAAAATGCAGTGTTTGCCTTGCTCTTATTTAGGAGAAATACTAATTGGAACCACATGCAGAGAGATACCTTTTAGGTTGTCAAAAGTCCAAACTTTGACAATATGCTCACTCTTCTGCAGGGCAAGGGACCCTTTCATACACTACTAGAGTGACGGAAAAATGGTTAATCCTTACAGAAATTTGACAGTGTTTAGCAAAATTATATATGCATCCAAACTGCAGCCCACAGTTCATCTAGGAATTCATCCCATGTATTTAAAAAAAGAAAACAGAAAAACACACAAGGTGGGACCTTCTGTAGTAACAAATACAGGAAACAACCCAAATACCCATTGGTGAGGGACTAAGTAAATTAAGCAACAAAACACTGTGTAACTGAGTAAAGAAATGGAGAAATGAAGGTTGTCTTTATAAACCACTGTATTTTTCCAAGAAACATTATCGAATAGAAAGAAGAAGATAGAGGCCAGCAATGAGGCTCAACAAGGAAAGAGGCCTGAAGCCAAGCCTGGTAGCCTGAGTTCAGTCCCCAGAGCACACATGGAGAAAGGAAAGGACTAACTTCCACAGACTGTCCTCTGATCTCCACATGGCACACTCAACCTCTTCCTCACCCCCCACCTGTGGAGGCCCAAAACTGTGAGCCTATTTCCACCTTGTCTGAAGGTCAGAGAGTTTGAAGTTGCTCAACTGTTAACAACAATCATGGCTACACATCCTGAATCAGGATGTGGTTACTTGGTTCTTTTGACATTAAGATGGCCCATACAGCTAGATCCACTCCACCCTGACCCATGGTCAGGAAATTCAAGCATACTTCTGTTCCTTCTTTTGTAACGTGTTAAAGCAGTCCTTTGTCTTCTTCCTCCTGTGGGATTGGGGTATAAAAGTGTATGGAAAATTAAACGTGGTGATTTCAGTATTCACTGGAACTCCCTCCTGGTACTATTCTGTGTTCTTCTGTCTTATTATTTTTAAACACGTATTTTTAAATTTAAATTTTTAAATTCTTCATACTCTTTACTGATATTTCTAATCCCCAGGAAGGCAAAATTGGCAGTTTGGTTCAGCTAGGAAGGGCCAAGCCCCTTGAAAGGGGAGCCCTGGGCATAAATGAGCTCCCCTTTCAAGGGGCTTGGCCCCTCCTAGCTGAACCAAACTGCCAATTTTGCCTTCCTGCGTATGGATAACTTGCCTGTACTGGCTTCTGCCACTCAATATATTTACTCCAAATTCTAGAATTTGGCTCCTCCACCTGTTCTAATCATCCATCTCTCCTACTTGGTAAGTGTCCTCTCTCTGGCTCCTGGAGCTTGCTACACCCTTTGGGGTACCCACCATGTGGGCATTTCTCAGCTATGCCTTTGGGGCCCCAGATTGAAATTCTTGTCACCACACTTACCCACCTCTACTTCCTTTGCAAAGGGAACTCACCACCACCACCACCTTACTCTACTTCTCTCACTCTTTGAGCATGGGCTCCTCCCACTCAAAATCTAACCCCTCAACTCCACTTGCTTGTCCACTCAAGTCTCAACACACCCTCAGACTGAGTGATGTTATGAAGCCTTGCTGCTTCATTTTTTATTGCCACACAGCCTGGCCACAATACAAACTTGACACTCAGTCTATGCCCAAAGGATGGCACATTTGACTACCAAATTCTCGCTGCTCTTGACAAATAGTGCCAAGGCATCGACAAATGGCTTGAGTCTGCCTACGTGCAAGCTTTCTCCTGAAGATGATCAGGATCCAGCCCCCTCTGCTTCCACTCTTTTTTGACTTTGATATAGAGGATGCAGCCACACCCCAGGCATCTCCTCAGCCTAATGCTATTCCTCAACCTCAACATCATTCTCCTGCACCCTCCCAGCCAGCTCCCCGCCCAATCCTAACTCGACCTCAACTACACTCTCCTCATCACTTCCCACAGCTCACATTTGATCCCACACTAGTGGCCTCTACCTTCTAAGGGAAGTGGCAGGTCCGAATAGCTGCCTCCATGTACAAGTCCCTTTTTCTAGGGCTGATCTCTCCCAGATAGAAAGGTGCCTTGGTTCTTTCTCTGTTGACCCCTTCTAACTTCACCAAAGAGTTCAGGTACCTTACTCAAACCTATAACCTCCCCTGGCATGACCTCTATGCTATTCTTTCCTCCACTCTCACCCCTAAGGAAAAGGAGATCTGGTTGGCTGCTCAGTCCTATGCAGTTGCAATCCCCTGCAGACTCAGTTCCCCAGAGGCACCACCACTGTAAGTACCAGATTAATGAAGAGAATCAGTCCCCGGGCAGGGTAGCCCAAGACAGAATGCTTACTTGCCTCCCAGCTGGCCTCCAAAAAGCCTCTTCTAAGGTAATTAATTTTGATAAATTGAGGGAGGTCACCCAGAGGCTGGATGAAAATCCTGCCAAGTCCCTCACCCGACTTACAGAGGCTCTCCTTCAGTACACACAGCTAGATCCTAAATTCTCAAGAGGGCTTGCTTGTCCTCAACTCTCACTTCCTCTCCCAGTCAGCTCCTGACATTAGAAAGAAATCTAAAAGGTTGGATGGCAACCCTCAAGCTCCCCAGAGATATCCGTTGGATATGGCATTTAAAGGAGGAGCGGGAAAAGATAGAGAAAGCTTCCCATGACAGAAAGAAGTGCCAATTCCTGTCAGCTGCCCTAAGATCTGCTCCAAAGAAGATAGCAGAGCGCAGAAGAACTCCACCTGGAGCTTGCTTCAAACATGGCAAAGCTGACCACTGGATGAAAATCTGCCCTTCACCTCTCCTGCTACCAGAACCCTGTCCAGACTGTGAACAAGCAGGACACTGGGGAGTTGATTGCCCCACTTTGCCTAGACAAGGTAGGTTGATCCCCCCGATTCCTCCTCCAGAAGAAAGTTGCTGGATCTTCTGAGCCTGGCAGCCAAAGACTGATGCTTCCCTGGGACCCCTGCCCCCAAGGAAATCAAGATTACCACTGGGGGAGGAAACAAGCTCCACCTGGAGCAGAAGCCAGGAGCAAATCCAGCCCTGGGAGCCAACCCAGTCCTGGGACACTGATTGAGCCAACGACCCGACTCAGAGCCCACGACCTCCACTGGAACCAGAGTGGGACTGAACCAGCTACACAGGACAAGGAGAGAACGGGCTCCACCAGGAGCAGAAGATAGGAGTCAACCCGGTCCCGGGACTCGAGCGGATCAGGATTGACCCAGTGACCAGAGCCAGAGCCAGCGATCTCCACCAGAACAGGTCTAACTCCAAGCCAGGGATATCTACAAGAGGAGATCCAGACCAAGATTTACAGAAACAGATCAAAGCCAGCAGCCTAGACCAAAGTAGGCTTGAGACAGCAAACTCCAAGAGAGCAGATCAAAATACGGGAACACTGAGCTACCTCCAGGAACAGGAATAACCAACGAA
>PVIU01028699.1:0-18593 GCA_004026605.1 Ondatra zibethicus
GACACTCAAGCCAGCACATGCTCAGGGCTGGGGAGAAGGAGGGGGGAGAGAGGGAGGGAACAAACTCTGGAAAATACATTTGAGTCAAAGTGTTAGATTTCTATTTATTTTTCATGGCAATAACTATGAATGATATTTCAAGTGGAGGTTGTTAGTTCCTTTTAGCAGTGGGTGGTCTTTGACAGCCATACCTTGCCATTTTGCATTTTTGAGCCTTGCTTTCATGCATCTCACATGCACACAGAGCAAGCACTCATGAAGGGTCTGCAGTTGGTGCCTTGTTCCAGGAAGGTGACATTCTGCTCCCCGCCCACAGGGGAACTCTCCCACTCTGTAGAATGAAAGCTGTGGCACTAGTTTTGGGAGAGCGCGACCATATTTCATGCTGGCTAGACTCTGAAACATGAGGTTCCAAGTGAAGGCTAGGAATACTTGTAAAACTGGGGTGATCGTTCTTACATGTCTTTAGAATTGCAATTCTTTTGTTTCTGGGTTAGGAGAAAATTGTAAAATAAATCTAGTGTTTTTAAATTCTCTGTTGTTTAAGAGATTGCCTTCATCAGGGTTTCTACTTTTATTTTTAAAGATTTATTTTTCTTAACTTGTCCAAGTGTATGTCTCTGTGTTATGTGTGCACCTTCCCTCAGAGGCCACAAGAGGGCATCTAGATCCCCTGGAGCAGAAGTTACAGGCTGTCAAGAACCACCTGATATGTGTGCTGGGAATTGAACTCCAGTTCCTGGCAAAAAACACCAAGTTCTCTTGACTATGCTGAGCTATAGGGTTTCTACTTTCTTTCATCACACACCCAAAACTCCTTTGTTTCTAGTAGATTTTTATTTGTGATCATTTTTAGATTGGTTGGATAATTTCCCATATTAGAAGATCATACAAAATAACATCTACCCATTCTTGCTACATGCCACTTGCTAGCTGTGTAATTTATCACAACATATGAAGCAAACTTGAAAGAGAGGTGGTGCATGCCCAGTTTATAGTTGGAAAAACTGAGACCCAGAAAGGTTAACTTTCCTGTTTGTGTAAATGGTGGAGCCAGGATTTAAATGTAATTTGCCTTGCTACATCTCCAATGGTAATTCCACTGTACTCTCTGTAGTGTGAGAGGAAGTAATACAGTGTGCATCTAAAGTTTTGACTGGAATTGTCATATTCTTTTGCCTTCTGAGATATACACTCGGGGACCTTCTTTTTATTTTGCCTTTGTTTGTCTAGTCTGTTCCTTTTTCTTCTCTCTCTTTCTTTCTCTTATTTTTGGTTTTTCCAGACAGGGTTTCTCTGTGGCTTTAGAGCCTGTCCTAGAACTCACTCTGTAGTCCAGGCTGGCCTCGAACTCACAGAGATCTGCCTGTCTCTACCTCCTGAGTGCTGGGATTAAAGGCGTGCGCCACCACCGCCCGGCTTAGTCTGTTCTGTTTAACCTTTATTAGATGTAGGTGTTTGGTATTATGTGTCTGCCCTCCTATGTCTTAGCTTACTCACACACGCATTTCCATAACTTCATTATCATATTTGAATGATTTCCACATCTCCTTTCAGTCTGACCTCTCCCTTGCTGTCCAACTCAGAATCTCACAATTGCCTGCTGAAGGTCTCTACCAGAATGTCCTTAGTGCTTCACCTTCGACAGAAGCAAAAATTCCTCATGCCATCATTTTCTTTGCCTGTCTTTACTAGCCGCTTCCCAAGCTTCTACATTTCTGGGGGTGGCTTCCCTTCCTGATACAGAGACTTGAAACCTTGACATCATCTTTGATTTCTCATGCCTATATTAATTATCCAAGTCCTGCACATCTGCAAAATGTCTCTTGCTCTCATCCCTTTGCCATAAGTGCTTTCTATTTGGAAACAGCAGGATTCTGAACCATTACTGAAAGGATGCTGTGGTTGTCTCTTGGTTAAATCTTAAGGCTCACCCACCTGTCTGCCTATCATCCCTACATAATGTAGTCTTACCTAGGTGTCAGAGTCTCAGTGCAGCACCATCTTTTTTATGAGCCCCCCTCACCCCGATTCCTCATGATTAGATGGGATTGTTCCTTGTTTGAACCATGCTTTCCCACCCAGGCCCACTGGGCCTGAATCTGCATTTCCAGCAAGGGTTCCCAGTGATTTGTGCGTGTGTTAAAGTTTGAGAAAAGCTTCCATGTGAAAGTCAGATGAGGGTAAGCACTGGGCTGTACTTGGTAAAACATCTTGACCATAAATTAACATCCTTGTCAGTTTCCACATCTGTGCTTTGCCCATACATCCCCTGAAGTGGCCTTAGGGACCTATATACAAGAAATGTATGAGAAGTAGGGAAACAAAGGGGAGGAGGGAGGAGAATGACGGATTGGAGGAGAGGGAATGAAGGAAGGAGACAGGGAGGGAGAAAGGCTGGGGGATAAATGAGAATGGAATAATGAGCCAACTAGAGAGAGAGAGAGAGAGAGAGAGAGAGAGAGAGAGAGAGAGAGAGAGAGTAAGCTTATAGGATCACTTAAGATCTCTGTTACGAACTTTGTGACTAGTTTGGGAACCGGCTGCTTTGTGTGCATGCATAGGTAAAAGCTACACTCTAGGCCTCCGAATTCAGTGCCGCAGCCAGGATCCAATAGCTCCTCTCTTCTTTTTGCTGCTCTTCTCTGGGGAGAATGGTTGAATGGCTTCCCACTTCTTCTTTTGCTGGCATTCTGGGGCCTAGCTTCTCTGGTCGTTCCCAGAAGTCACTGTACACCTTTAAAGGTTTCAGAGAGCCATGCAAGAGCTGTTCCTAAGCCAGGCGGTGGTGGCACACACATTTAATCTCAGCACTCGGGAGGCAGAGGCAAGCGGATCTCTGTGAGTTCGAGACCAGCCTGGTCTACAAGAGCTAGTTCCAGGACAGGCCCCAAAGCTACAGAGAAACCCTGTCTTGAAAAACAAAAACAAAAAACAAACAAACAAAAAAAAAACCTGTTCCTAGTGTTTCCAACAGACCCTTCTATTTTCAGAAGCAGATTTTATGCTTTGTTTTCAAACTTCAAAGTTTATTTCTGAAATAAAGTCTTATTTTCCCCATGGTATTCTGAAGGTTTCCTACAAATGGTAACTTATCAAACCTAAGTCATTTCTTGCCTTTGAAATTTCATTGCTGTTGGTCAATTTCATAATGTTGCATAAAGGGTTTTCTGGGGAGTGGGGCTTCAAAAGCCATCAGCTTGGTGTTTCTTTGTTCTTTGAGGAAGTAAGTTTGCTTCATTCACAAAACCTGAAGGTGATGTTGGAATCCAGTCATTCAGAGACTTCCCTCAATATCATCCACTTCTAATAGTAGTGACTACCAGCTGTCACTCAGGGGTAAAATTCCTGAAAAGCTCACCAACACTTCATAGACCAGCGCTAATGAGCAGCCCAGGTTACTTAGCTCACACCTCATAGCTAAGGCAATCAAGGGACATTTTTTTTTTGCACTCTCTTGGCTTTATGCACCTCCAGATCACAAGGGCCCTCCTTCATGTCTCCTTCCCTCTGTTTCCCTTCCCACTTCACATACTCCCTCAACTGGTTGTAATTGAAAACAGAAGGTGTTTTATGGTTTGTTATATTTCTTGAATGGTTTTGTGTTTCTTGTTCTCCTAAAAAAATAGATGAGTGTAATGTTTTATACTTTCCTCAGCATTTTGGTTATAAATTGTGCTTCCTTTTCCTGTAGCTCCTGATTTTCCTCCCTCCTTGCTCCCTTTCCTCCACATCTGCCTGCACCCACTGATTCTGGGAGAGAAAACAGGTTCCCTTTTCTGCCACATGTTTGGTTTGGGTACCTAGTTACTTCTCTTGGGATGTTATAAAATTCTGTTCCTTATTTAGTTTGGAAGTGAAGAGCTCTAAAATGTCCTCTTTCTAAGATACGTGAGAATTTAAAATGCTTTTTGTGTAGACAGAACATGGTTAAGTATATTTGACTTGAATATCTCCGATGAATTTTTGTACAGTTGACACCCTCTCTTTATCTTAATTCTCAGTGAAGGCAGTTTGCATCTTTGTCCTTAGAAATCTTTCTTTCAGGGATGGAGGGGCAGCTCACTGTTTAAGAAATCCCCCCCCATCTCCCTTCCTCTGTCTCTGTCTCTTTCTCTCCCCCCTTCCACTGAATGCT
Source organism: Ondatra zibethicus (assembly GCA_004026605.1). Classification (NCBI taxonomy): domain Eukaryota; kingdom Metazoa; phylum Chordata; class Mammalia; order Rodentia; family Cricetidae; genus Ondatra; species Ondatra zibethicus. Next base: position 4,139 of record PVIU01028699.1, read on the forward strand.
TTTTCTTTTTATCTAAAGATGAGGGAGCCCCTTTGAAATCCTGCTAACATGTGTTAGAACCGACACATACCTTGTAGGTTAACCAAATTACAGTCTGCTTCTCCCTGATGACATTATCACATTTCAGGGGCCTTGTTTCACTTGTGGGGTTTTATTGTTCCATTCTCAAGCTTGACTTCAGGTTGGAGATTGTGTTCCAATCGTACTGCTATGTGATACTGTTCCTTTGTCTTTATACTTGTGTGGATCTTTTGTGTGTCTTGTATCTATTATCTCTTCCAAGCTTGGCCAAGGTTATGAGGTTATGCACTTATGTATAAATATTTAATAACAAAAGTTAGACAAAATGTGCTTGAAGACGGTTCAGTCTTTCTCCTACTCTCCCTGAAGCATTCTCTCTCTCTCTCTCTCTCTCTCTCTCTTTCTCTCTCTCTCTCTCTCTCTCTCTCTCTCTCTCTCTCTCTCTCTCTGTGTGTGTGTGTGTGTGTGTGTGTGTGTGTGTGTGTAGGTTTGGAGGACATTCCTTTGCACTTTGCTTGATGGACACAATAGAATAGAAGCTGTTGAGTTAGTCAGGACTCCCAAAATGGTAGCTCTATGTCACAGACAACATTAGTCTCTTGTCCTATTTTTTTTCTCACTGGTTCCCTAAATTCCCCTAAGCCAGAAGGTTTGAGGTATGAGATTGTGTGTTTTTTAAGAAAATATTATGGATAAAGACTAATGTTCTCAAGTCAGGAAGAACAATTAGTGCCATTCATTAATCAGGGAGCATGTTTTGACTCTGGGTCCTGGCTAGGAAATATAAACTGTGAAAGTCACACATATATATGAACCTCAGGCAAATTTATGACTTGTCAGCCTTTTAAGGTTAAATTCTTAACCCCAAATCAGGGCTGGCTTTATATGTGGACATTCCTCTGGGCCACTGAGCACGCCCCTCCCCAGCCCTTTGCTTAACAGCAGCTAATGGCCTAATGAGCAAGAAGGATTTCTGCCTCTTATCAGCTGCCTAAAGAGCAACAGCAAGGCTGATATACAGAGTTTAGGTCAAAACTTGAGTTCTTAAACTGAAAAACTACAAGGTCAGTTTAAAGACTCCAGAGATGCGGCATCTCTTTAGTTATTAAGTGAAGGAGGTAGACACTTGAGTTCAAGCAAATAGGAATAGTTGCCAAAACCATGGGCAGTCTAATTTTGCTAATACTTCTTTCCTTCTTTGATTAGTTCTTTTATAAATAGCCGTCATGTATTCTTTAATGAGTTTTCAGTGTGTGCCTGGAGGTCGTTACGGTCACACGGGAGTGTTTGAGTGTCGGATGGTGACGATGATGAAGGTAGGGATATTTATATTTTTGGCTCAGATTTTGGAAGGGGCTGCCAGATGAAGGCAAGTAGACATCTCTTACTTTCTGCCTTTGTTTCCTTCTCAACTGGAATTTTGAATGGCTGCGAAGTCAACTTGCCATGAAATCAGGGAAGTCTTTGTGCCTCTCCATATTGTACTGACTTTTGAAAAACTGAGAGAAAGTGTCTCCTTCTGAGCTCTGCTTGGAATCCAGGCTCAGACTCACACAGAATAAATATTTTAGGATATTCCCTACCCATTATAGTGAAAGCCCCCAACTTTCATCTTCTGTTGTTTGCACTTTTTTCAGAGACAATAAAGAAAACATTTTTTAAAGATCCCGTTGTGTTATTGAAAATCCTATTTACATAAACAGGCATTGTTGTGGCTTAGGGAAGAATGTGAGCTCCCATTCCTTAGTTCCTTGTATATCTTTGCTAAGGGTTGTCTAAATAGAAGTAATGACGCTTTAGTCTAAGCAGCTTTTCTCATTTAGGTAAGCAGGGTGGTTTGAAATCTCAGTTTACTAGATAATTGATTCTCTTCTTAATTATTTCAGGCATGCAGGTTGCTCTCTTTATAGTAAAGACCCTAAAATTCTAGTAATCTCCTCAGGCATCCATTGGGTAATAAAATCCTGTGCATTTTCAGGGGTTAATTTTCATTTCAATTGCATGTCGCCTCCCTACCCCCACGCTTGAGGAAATTCGGCTATCTGTTAGGGTCCGGTTTCCTTACAGTGCAGAAGCACACTCTAGAAGCCATCTAAGAAGCCTGCTGGAAACACTAGGTCTAGAGAAAGTTTAAATGGACTCAGATTCATGCTCATTACACAACTTACATTTCATTGCCATATTTCCTGGAAAATCATATGCCTGATTTTGCCAGACTATACTTTGAATGAGGGGAAAAAAGAGTGAATGTTAACTAAAGTAAAACTTAATTTTCCCAGTATTCTCATTTTATTCTTTAAACACACACAAAAATAAAAAATAAACAAACACACACACAAAATAAATAAATAAATAAATAAATGAATAAATAAATAAATAAAATAAAACAAAATCCAAAATTCTCCCAACCAGCCACCCAACCAAAAACCCTCAGAAGTCATCTGGTGCATAGCTAGGTGGGGAAAAAAAAACTGAAGAAAAAAAAAGAAAGAAAAGAAAAGGCTCCGGGCCCCTTCATCTGCTAGTTATTCCAATTGGTGTGACTTCCATTCAGCAAGATTTTATTGAGCACCTGTGGTGGGGGTGGTGCTAATAATCATTAACATTTATTGAACGAGGCACTGCGCTGAGCGCCATCTTACTTAATCCTCACAACAGCACTGCTAAGTGGGAATCTGTTCCCTCCATTTCACAGACAAGGAAACTGAGGCTTTCAGAGGTTTAGGAGCTTGTCTGTGGTCAAGTAGGCACACAGTGAACTCAGTTTCTTTCCTTCCAGACTCCCATCCTTTATTTTCATGATAGACTGAGCATTTCTAGGAAACTTGGCTGTATATGAGATGCTAAGGAGCCAACGGCAAATACTCTAGCATCCCTGCTCTTGGAGGGGAAAGGAGATGCGTAGAAAGACAAAACTCCTTCCACCTGTTGAAGAGAAGGAGGCGTTCATAGAAAGACCAATGACTTGAAGTGGCTGAATGCTGCCTCCTGAAAACAATCTAGAAGCTCGTGGTCATGAGCATCTCTTTCTTGCTTAGTGAAGGTCAATCTTCAAATCAAACTCTCTGGCTACTTGTGCCAAATTTCCATCAGTGCCTCAGCCTCATGGTAGCATTAGCTATCTTGAAACCACCACTTCTCAGATATGCGCGGTCAGGAAGGTTTGGCATAAGTGGACCCATATTTCCTGTGCCACTATTTCTCCTTTATTTCAATTTCTTTGCAAGAAAGGCTCAAATTAAATGAGGCAGATATTCCTGAACCAGATCACTGTCTCAAGAGCTGGAGGCAAGTCCCAAGCGTGGCAATCCAGAGGGACACTGTGGATCCCGACAGTGCATTCAGCTGGATCTGGACCCCACCCTGGCGTTGTCTCTTAGAACTGGCTGTTCGCTCTAGAGAGCTCTGTCTGACACCCACAGTCTGATAAGAGGATGAACTTCCTATTAGGAGTTTTTCAGTAAAATCATGGCCTTGGCAAGGAAATCCCCAAATCACCTGTTTGGATAATTTCTTTTGTTTCATAGTTTCTAAAGGAAGCAATGAAGGAAAAGGTAACTACTGAGCATGAAAAGACGCTTACATTTTCCTCAATTAAAAAAATATTCGGTTCAGGGAAAAATGAATTCAGCATTTTTGTGAGTGTGTGTGAAAAACAGTATCCTTTGACTTCAAACCTTCCAAAACTTGTGTCTCTAATCTTCTTGTAGTTGGCCTGCAGTGTTTTGCTTGTCAGCACCCTTCTCAAGTACTTTCTCCTCCATTAAATCTCGTCCACAGAAAGAAGTTACCACCAAGTCTAGACTTGAGTAACGTGCAAGAGGATGGACAGTGAGTGAGGATTTGGATTCATATTACGTGGGTGGGTGTGAAGAGGTAGAAAACTCTGTCCTTTCCAGTCCTTTAGATTCCAAAATTCTAACACAACATCTTCTATATTGAAGATGGGTAACATCACTGGAGCATTTACACAGCTATTCCCCAAGATGGCATAAATGCCACAGCACTGGAGCATGGCCGTGTAGACAGATAAGCTGAGGGATGAGAAGAAAGGGAATGGTTGATAGCAGCACTTCGCAATCAGGGCTAGCGAGGGAGTTTTTGGTTTCCTTTTGGTTGCATTTTGCTTAGGTGCACTGTGTGTGCTTTACTAACAAGGCGACTGACTCCCTTCCCCACAAATTTCTATCCTAGGGAAAGAGGAGAGCTATAATAGAGGGTGCAGATTATTTACAGTGGCTGAGAATGTAATTACAAGGTGCAATGGCTTGAAACTGAAATGTAGGTTAGCCATTAGAGCTGGGAGAAGCATCGTCACAGTAAGGACAATTGGGCATCGGAAAGATTTGCCTGAGAGCTGGTGAAATAGCATCTCCAGAGATGCTAAGGAGTAGGGCAGGGGTAATGTGAAGAAAACCCAAACTCTGTGTTGGGCTCAGGTCCAAGACTCATGGGCAGCTTTCATTACTGCCCGGCTTCCTTTCTGATTATTTAATTGCTAATCTCTTGAAAGTGATTTTTCTTCCCATGTATTCAAAACACACCTAATTTGTTAAGCATCAGATGAGAAATGTCTTTGAGCAGTGAGAATGAGGCATTTGGATTGCTCTCAACAGCCTCCTGTCAGGTTTTCTGGAATACGGGCCAACAGCTGAGGCAGTGCTGTTGCTGCTGTTGTTGTCCCAACTTCTGCAAGGCTGCTCAGTCCTTATAGGATGTAGGTATTTCAGTTCATGATAATTAGATTCTCTTTTATATTATAGTAGTATTATTTATCTTAGCGTGACCTTAAATCAAAGTTGGTTTTGGTCCATGTTCATCTTTTACTTCTCTTTTTGATATAGCCCTTTCCAGGTCCTCATACACTCCCTTTCCTTACCTCCTTTTCATTGGTGGAGGAAGGTCCCAAAGAAACTCTTTCATCTTCAAGCATCAAGGTCATATTTCACGAGCATTGCACGGAGAGACAGCACTCGATGAAATAAGTGGTGCACTCCCGGCAGAACATACTCAGCATGGAACATCTAGACGACCTCAGGCTGATGCTTTTCTGTGAAGTAGAAGGGAAGATGGCGATTGTGTCCTAGGGCTGCCACAACATGTTGCCTCAAATTTGGTGTTTAAAACCTTGGGCTTCCCCCCCTGACAGTTCTGGTGGTCAGAAACCCAAAAAGAAGGCATCACACAGAGTTGCCTTTGTAAAAGATAATGGGGAAGGAATCCATCCTTGCCTCTTTGAGCTTTTGGTGACCCTTTTCTGTGACTATATACCTTCCTTCTCTGCCTCCATCTTCCCATGGCCTTCTCTTGCTATGTCTTTTCTTTTATGTGTCTTCACAGAGATACCTGCCATTGGATTTAGGCTCCACTCAGAAAACCCAGAATGACCTCATCTTCGCAATCTTAATTATGCCTTCAAAGACCTCATTTTTAGATCAGGTCACAATGCCAAATTCTGGTAGGCATTTACCTATCTTTTTAGGAGATAGCATTCCACATTCTGTAGACGTGAGTTTTCTGCGGCCTCCTGAATCACACCATCTTATTTATGGGACTCCTCTGCTCAAAGGGAGTTTGTTCAGGGAACGATTAAAGTGGGTTGTCAAATGTCAGGGGTTTCCCAGGAGGGATGTGCATGGTACCTGCTGTTAACCCATTTTCACACAATTAAACTGAGGACATGGGGAGTGAAAAAAAAGTCATTCTGGATTAAAAGAAAAGAGTTTTGAAACACAACAGGCTACCATGTTATTCAGTATAGATTTTGTCTTATGACTGGATATTTTTTTTTCCCTTGAAAAGTCTATTTTCTTTCCTAAACACTTTAGCCACAGGAAAGCAATTATTGCTCATTACCCACCTGAAAGGCCTTTTCACGGGATCTGTGGGATCAAGGTGATGGTGTACTTTGAGTGCGCTGCAGCTTTCCACCTCTCCTTTGTGATTTGCTGAAATACTAGCAACAGGGAGATTTGGGAGCCAGAAACATCCGTGAAACAAAAGGCTGCCTTTTTAGGTTGAGGTTCAAAATTCTAGCTATGGCTTGCATACAAAGTGATTAATATAGCTTGTGCAGATGAGATCTTCTCTGTAGAGATGCTTTCCTACTTGCTCATGACAAAAGGACCAGTTGTGGCATCCCTGGCTATGGAACCTCTCTCTTGTGATGGGAGAACTTGGGTGTGTCAGGTGACTAGTGAGTATGCGTATGGCCCTCATGGAAGTATAAAGAGAAGGAAGAGACTTGAAAGATCAACTGCAGAGTTGCTTCTGTGATCTCTGATTCTGCCATTCAGACTTTGTTTGAATGTCTCAAGAGACAGGAGTTTCATCATTGCCTGTTCATAAACTCAGTATTCAGCATTTGAGTGTACCATATGCCAGGCTCCACGCCAGAGGGTTTCAATATGTGGGTTGAGACCCCCTTGCCATGGAAGGGCAGCTTGCCTAAGTCACAGGTGATTTCACAACAGAGCAGATGATGACACTTGCTTCTGGTTGCAAAAGAATCCCCTCCCCACCATGCGATTTCAAACAGAAGGAAGGGCTGGGCCCTGAGGTTGAGACTAGGATATTGAAATTCCTCCTATCACTCTGGTTTTCACATTTGAAGATTGCATCTCAAAAATTAAAAGAAAAATTATCCATCTTCTGAAAGACAGGATCTCAGCTACTTATCTGTGTAGAATAATAATTAGGGAGTCACTAGGGGAGATAGTGAAATTATCTTAGCTCAGTCCCTCTGGAAGAAATCTAAACTAAAAGAGTATTCTGCATCCCAATTCCAGAGAGGCTGCCCCTGTGTTCCAGTACAACTCTGACTTTGTTCTCCAATTCAGTTTTCATTTTATTAGGGGTTTCCTATCAATGATGTGTGTGTGTGTGTGTGTGTGTATGTGTGTGTGTGTGTGTATTGCTAAATTTATTCTAGTGTTATCAATGAGTCTGACCGATTTCTGTACAACAGAAGTCTCTGGAAGTTCTGGCATTGCCTTCAAACCCAAATCACAATCAGCCCCTTGAGATTAGAAGATGAGTCAGTCAAAGGTCTTTCCCTTAAGGAACTTACACCCAGAGAAGGCAGACGAATATAACCACGAGTCAAGTTAGAATGTGAGAAGTATCAATAAAAGATGGAGCACGTCATAAAAATTCAAAGGTCTGAAAACTTTTGGAGTCTGTCTCTTTCTGTTCACAAGAACACTCTACTGTGGGAAGCAAATCAGAAGACAACTGGGGGTGATGGCACAGCAGCAGGCGCATGTAACCCCTCAACTTGTCTTTCTTTCTAGTCTTGCTAGGTTTCTTGGAGTGCCAAATATTCCACCTACTTATAAGTCCTCATACCCACGCTTTATTTATTTATTTTTTTTGGAAAATTTGAAAGAAATAATATGATTTGACCAGAAACGGACTGTTGAAATTTCTTTGACAATTAGGTGAAGAAGGATCTAGCCTCAGGAAGTTCACACTGGAGGTTGTCATCTTTGAAGGGAAAAGAGGAGAGAGGATGAGGCAGGACTGGGAAGGGGAGAATCAGAAACATTTAAAACGCAGAAGCAGGAGCTGGAGAGGTGGTTCAGCGGTTGAGAGCACATGAAGAGGACCGCAGTTCAGTTCCCAGAACACATCAGATGGCTGACAGCCAACTGTTAGCTTCAGCTTCAGGGGGATCTCACACCCTCTTCTGGCCTTCATGGGCACTGCACTCATTCATACAAACTCCCTGTTTGTATGTATGTATGTATGTATGTATGTATGTATGTATGTATGTATGTATGTATGTATGTATGTATGTATGAAATCGGAAAAAAATAAGAAATTCTGCAAAGCACAATCTGTAGGATATCATATTTGGCGATAGCAGATAAAAATGAACTAAAATATCTAGAGTGATCAGAGAGCTAATTAGAAACCCTCAGAACAACTTATGAACTCTAAGGTAGAGACCATGTTTTGCACATCGTAGTATTCCTTGTATTAGGCATGGTCCTTGGCACAGAGTTGGCATTCAATGAATATTGAGTGAATGAATTGCTCAACAGGTTTTTGGGCTGACTATAATCAATGAATTTGTATTTCCAGAGTGTGTCTACTGCTGTTTGGGGATGTGGTCCAGAAGGAAGCACTTTGTGCAGAGGGCGTGTGCATGTGCAGAGATTTGGGGATTTAACTTTTAACAGGGTATGAAATGATAGGCAGTTAGTTGGCAGTTGGCAGTACAGATAAAGGTAATTCATCCTTTAATTCTGAGGCCGAGAGAATGGCTTATCTCTAGGGTTGCTTTAAACCCCCAGTACTCCAGTGTAGTAGAGACATTTTGGCCTGCCTTTTATAGAAGCTGAGTCTATGGTGGCCCCAGGCATAGTCTTTGATTTAAAGTCTGAGCTCCTGATATCCAGGTGCACTCTTTACAAGGTCATGTTCTTTCAGGCTAAATAACCTTCTGCTGGATTCCCTAAGATCATTTCTTTATCAGCAATGATCACTTTCCCCACTGGTTTCAAATGCAACCATTTCTTTCATCTGTATTCCTGGCTTGATTAGTGAGAAATTAATGAGCATGTAAGATTTGATTTAGATAATGATTAATTATGGGAAAAGGTGTCATTCTAATAGCAAGTCACTATTATATGCTAAGGAAATTAGCTAATATTTTTGGATGGCAAATTGACTTGTCCTTTGTTAAAAAACAACCTTTTAAAATGCCTGATATTTTTTGGTAATTTTAATGAATATGTGTTATTTTCCCTATAAGTCATGAAGTAACTGGGTTTTATATCATTAAATTCTTTTGTCTAATATTACCTCAATGATAATATTTCTTTTTTTATTTTCAGCACAGTGCAGCTTTGTTAGGAAAAAACCCCACTGTTCATAAAGCAGACCTTGACAATGAAATGTGTCAAATCATCGTACATACATATCTATGGAAAAGATTTCAATTTTCATTGTTACTGAGCCCTGATGCTTCATATTTTCCTGTTGCTGTTTGAATATGCTGTATCTGACCTCAGAGACGTATAAGGATCAAGGTCTACATGGATAGTCTGTTCTTTATGTGCTTTCTAATGTGAGTTTGACAATTTTTTGTCATTAGTTAAAATGGCAGTCTAGTAAAATAACCAACATGTAGAACATAATAAAGGCAATTAGAGAGTGGGGGCCTGGAAGTGACCTTGATGGCTTACTCCATCCATTTCTCAGTTTCAGGCTGTATGAGTAATCTTCCTAAACAGCCCTCTTCATCATGTTGTATCCCTGCTTGAGAACTTCCGGTTGTCCATTATTGCCTCTGGGCTTAAGACAATAGGTCTTGGCCTGCATTCAAGGTCCTCCAAATTTGGGCTTATCTTTCCTGATAAGCTAACTATATATATACCCCAGATTGCAGCCTATCTCTGAGCAAGTTGGCCCGTCTACTCTCCTAGTACCAAATACATATCACCCATTGGCCTCTCTAAATCCTTTCCATCTTGGGCATTTCCTTTGACGCCTCCCCACAGGGTGTCTGATGAGTAGTCCCTTACCTAGGAACAATTGTCATATTACCTAATTTGTAAACAATGAAATGTGCCCATTTCAAGTAACGAGTTTTGACAAATATGTACAAACACTTGTAACCACTGCTTCAGCTAAAATATAGATTATTTTCATCACTTCAGAAAATGTACTGCATATTTTGTCACATAACCATGGAGCAATTTAACTATTCTCTGGTTATTTTGGGGGTGTGAAAGTCTGGTCTCCACATGAACACAAGTTTTTTTTTTAATTTGTTTAATTTGAATTCACACTTATTGAAGGTTTATTCTGTACCGAGAAGGCTAAGGTATTCTATAAAACAGAGAGCATTGGTAATCCCATTTTACAGGTAAGGGCAAGAAAGCATGTAGAGGTTGAGTAAGCGGCTCTTGCTTGCACAGCTGGCAAATGGCAAGGACTAGCCTCTAAGCAGCTTGACCGGTGGTGCAGTAAGTGCTTTGCTTTTTCCTGCTGATTACTGCTTTCTATAATGCTGGCTTCCTGTCTTGGAATAAAATCTAATAGAAGTGACACATTTAAACGACCTCATATGCACTATCAACTCTCTGCTTTTAACTATGGAAAGGGTCCTAGCCTGGAGTAGAGTTTCTGAGTTTGGTAAGCACAGGGACTACTTTACAGCCTTGGTGGAGGTGGGATAAAGGAAATTGGAGGCAGGCTAAAATGTCAGGTCTTTACATGGAGGCAACAGAGAGCAAGAGATGGGCCCAATGGAAAGAGCATGTGATGACAGACAGGAAGGTTGAGCCACAGGCATCCATGCCTGGAGATATCATCAGATGTAGGTGTGTAAGGAGAGCAGCATCTAAAGAGGGTTTCCATGGGGACTATCTGTGGTTAACTTCTGGGAAAGGAGTACCAGGGAAAGATGCACAAATTGAGGACACATGCGTATAACACCCCCAAAGATAAAGCTGCTATGCTTCAAATAGCCCCTTTAAGTTGTAGGACCCCAGACTGGATCCCATGTGCAAGAAATATGTAATGTCATTTATTTATTTATTTATTTTGGTTTTTCGAGACTGGATTTCTCTGTGTAGCAGCGCTGGCTGTTCTGGAACTCTATCTGTAGACCAGGGTGGCCTCGAACTCACAGAGATTTGCCTGCCTCTGCTTCCCAAGTGCTGGGATTAAAGGAGTGCATCCTCACCACCCAGCAAAATAATTTTAAATATATGCTACAAAGCTCCTTCAAATGAAACATGCATTTGTGTATAGCCAAGATCTTGGAAATTGATTTTATGGTATTTTCCCAAGATCAAAGTTAATTATACAGATGTAAAGCTTTCAGGATCATCTCCGCTACCCTGAGTTTTAAATATAGGCAGACACATAGTTCATGACCGTTCTCTCAGTCTACAGTGCTCATTAATTCAATAGTATGTACATCAGTTGAGAGATCGCTGAGACATTCCAAAGAAAATGGGAGTTGTTCTCTGCTCTTTAACAATTTATAATGGAGGAGACTAGAGTTATAGTATGAAGGTATTTTTTAATCCTTCAAAATAAATGGAAGTTAGTAACCCTGTAATCATTTTAGCTATTATTATTTTTAATTTATTTATTCCTTTTTAGCATTTGTGGATGAAAGTAATTAAGTCTCCCCAAATTGACCGCCTCTGGCTTATTTGAATAGTGAAGTGCTAAGTCTTTACTTATTGCCATGCCACCATGTGCTGTTTGTCACTCTTTCCATTTGCAGGGGAATTTCCTTCTTTACATAAAAGGCATGTGAGTAGCCCTCTTTGAAAATGGAGTCCAAAGTTTGTTTTCTGTCTATTAAAACGGGTTCTTTCCCGTTAACCTTTCGTTCCTCATATGCTTAAAGAATGTTTCCCTACTTTAAATGTATGCTATTCTTTGTTTTAAAAAAATCTGTTTATTCAGCCAGGTGGCAGTGGTGCACACCTTTAATTCCAGCACTTGGGAGGCAGAGGCAGGAGGATCTCTGAGTCTGAGGACAGCCTGGTCTACAGAGCAAGTTCCAGGACAGCCAGGGCTATACAGAGAGACCCTGTCTTGGAAAAAAACAACAAAATTATTTATTCTATGTGTATGGTTATTTTTGCCTGCATGTCTGGCACCACATGCATGGAGTACCCAGGATGACCAGAAGAGGGTATTGGAGTCTCTGAAATTGAAGTTATCAGACAGTTGTGAGCCTCCATGTGGGTGCTGGCAATTGAACCTGGGGTTTCTGGAAGGGCAGTCAGTGCTCTTAATCACTAAGCCATCTACCCAGCACCTTTACTATGTCTTTTGTTGGTGCATCTTATTTCTTCAGTTGATCTTGACTTTTGCCCTCACAAGTGTGTAGAGTTCTCAGTATATCTCCTGAGCCATTTGCCCTAGCATTTCCTTTGTATTCATCCCATTGAGGGTTCGGTTCCTAGTGTAACATTTAATTTAGTTCATGAGGAGTCCCTCTAAATTTCTTCTCTATTCCTATCTATTTTGTTACTTTCCAGCAAATGGTGATGGCACTGGAATGGTTATATTTCAGTACTGTTCATTTAGGCATGAGTAGTGTTCGTATGTTGAATTTTTCAGGAGGATTTTTTGAAGCTTGTCTATGAGGTTTTTTTTAAATTTATTTACAACAATATTTCTTTTCATTTTGTATGTATTTCCTTTGTTAGGAAATTCTGAATTCTTATCATTTATGAGTGTTTTTATTTTCTAAGCCTATTGACAACTCTTAGCCCCTATGATAAATTTTTCTGGTTCATTGATTAACCAGGCAGTAATAACTGAGACAGAAGGTAAATTTTGCTATATATACACTTATATTTGGATATAATAGTTACTTAACATCTTCATGACATTTGGCATCTTTCCTAAAATGTTTTCATTTGAGGTTTTATTCCATTTAAGAGTGTTAGCTAGCCTGGTGAGATGATGAGGGTTTCCAAATAGTGGGGCTTGAGCAAGCTGTACGGTGTAGCACTCATAAATACCTGTGAGGATGATCATATTTATGCCAACAAGCAGGTGTCACCGTAGCTCAGAATCATTCTTGAACTTCTACAGATACATCGAACAGCATTTTGTTATCTTATAAGATCGTAGCAGCATAGCACTTTCTCAAGGAAACAATTCAACGCCATCATTTGATCCCTCCTCTAGACAGTGCTGGTGGAAATGGGTGCAGTACTAACAACCAGTCCCTCCCTGTGGAAAAAGCCAGCCATTCTGCAAAACTGAAAGTGATCCCCAAAGCAAATTGAGAAAAAAGCAGGGCTGTGTATATAACAATTGACTTTATGAACTGGGTAAGTACAGAGAGTTTAAGCACACATGACATAGGCATTGCTTTACCAAGAAAGTAAATCAACCCTTGTTATATGATAAGGGACTTGGTATATGGGAAGATTTACTATATAGAGTTCCTCCCCCCCCCATTTATGTGTGTGTCCCAACCAACCTTGTTGAAATTTAGATTAGACACTCTTCCCAAGGGGGCTCTTTCCCTTCTTGGTCCAGTAGACTGCATCACTTTCCACTCCTAGAATAGCATAATGTTTTGTAATTTCGTGTAGAAAGAACAGAGCTACAACTAGCCCTGCTTTCTTTCCTTCTTATTTCCTTCTAGTACTCTAAATTGTGATGCTGGATTAGGTTTGCTGGTTTGTCTTATCTGCTCTCTCCTCTAGGACATTTGTCAGCTGTTTCCTTGGGCAAAGGAAAGTGGGCAGCCTGGAGTCAATACCTTGGATTCAATAGTGATGACATGAGAGACATACAATAATAAATTTCATTCTGAAATTAAGAAACTTCGACACATGCATTAAGGCCACAGTCAACTACAATTACTGTGAAATAACCTGGTGTACTAAAAAGTCACCTTTCTGCTAACTTAGGACTAACTATCTCCCTCCCTTTATTAAGCTTAAAAAGTTACCTACAATATTTGAGAGCACTTTCTAATGTCGCTAAGATTTATCGAACCTTACTTTCCCTAGGACCTTATTGGATATGGGCAGAAGTTATTGTCCATATATATATATACATACACACATTTTATCATCCTAATGATGTTTCTTTGTTACACTTATTTTCTAGCACTGGGGATGTATCTCTCTTAATCCATCTAGATGATGAGATCCTTGTGGGCAGGGACAACATTGTACCTCCAGCATGTAGTACAGTGCCTGGCGCATAAATAGTATGTTAGATTGGGTCATTGGAAAATCAGATGCCGATTAAGTGGACAAGCATCTAAGGCAGTATTGAATTGGATGTTCGATACGTGTATTAGGATAAACACGTGAAGGAAAGGAGGGAGAATGCTGAAGGACGATGAAGAGTCCTTAGAGCAGAGTGTAGTTCTGAGCCCTGTGGGGGAGGGGAAAAGGAAGGGTCATATAGGAAAAACCATAGCCTGTAGTGCAATATTAAGAAACTTTTCAAAATCAATGATGAGTCTTTAACCCAAGGTCCCCTGTGAGCAAAGTTCTATAATTTGCAGGATCTTATGTCTTAGCCATGTGCAGTCACTAGTTGAGAGTCACCCCTAAGGACTGTGGCCCCTGCCCACATGGTGGTGAAATCAGCAAGCACAGTTAGGGTATTAGCCAATTACCCCCCACAGTAAGAGAGCTCAGATGCACATTTTCATGGCCACATGGAGGGTACGCAATAAATGCTTACTGAAGAGAGAGTCTGAGTGATTGAGGAGTTGCACAGTAGAACGTGTGCTTAAACCTGTGTGAGATTATGGATTTCATCCCCAGGCACCCCCTTCCCCCACAAAGACAAAAACAGAAACTAAAGCAGGAATTGCAGAGAAAAAGAGGCGTGGCCTCGATGCTTAATGTCTTAATATTTGCCAGTGCCTTGGAGGACACAGATCATGAGCTTCTCCCTTCCTCCCTCCCTCCCTCCCTCC
>PVIU01028700.1:0-18595 GCA_004026605.1 Ondatra zibethicus
AGGGTGGAGATGGAGGAAAGGTGGATATTGGAGAAGGGAATAAGATATCTACATTATTGGAGTCATTTTAGGTCTGGCAAGATACTTGGCTCTAGAGGAGATCCCAGGTTTCCACAGGGATGTCCCCAGATAGGTCCCTGGGCAGCAGAGAAGAGGGTGCCAGAACTAGCATTGTCTCATAGTCACACTGATGAATATCTTGATCACATCCACAGAAATTTCGTCTGATGGATGAAGATAGATACAGAGACCCACATTCACACCAGAGTAATGGATTGAGCTCCCAAGGTTCAGTGGAGGAGCAAAAGACAGAAGACAACCAATCCTAGGGTTCAGATCCAAATACATGCAAATAAGAGCAATGATAAATACTGGAGTACTGGCAATCTCAACTAAAGAAATTTGTGATAAAAAGTCCATAATAAGACTGACCTTGAACTGAACCAGCTACCTTGGCCAGAATGGGCCTGAGAAAGCAAGCTCCATGCGAGTGGGAGTGGATCAACTCCAGGGATATTGGCAGACCAGGACTGAGCCAGCGACCTGGGCCAGAGCAGACCTGAGACAGTGAAACCCACAGGAACAGAAATTTCATCCAATGGATGGAGATAGAGACAGAGACCCACATTCACATCAGAGCAATGGATTGAGCTCCCAAGGTGCAGTTGAAGAGCAGAAGGTGGGTGAAGATGAGTAAGGAAGTTAGGACCGTGGGGGGCTGGTCCACCTACTGAGACAGTGTGCCTGAACTAATGGGAGCGCACCAATCCACCTGGACTGGGACTGAATGAGCATATGATCAAACCAGACTCTCTGAATGTGGTGGCGAAAGGGGGCGGACGGAGAAGCCATCAACAATGACACTGGGACCTATCTCTTCTGCATGTATTTTTTTTGGGGGAACCAAGTCTTTTTGGATGCACACCTTCCTAGGCTGGTCGGGAGGGGGTTGGGCCTTGGACTTCCAACAAGGCAGGGCACCATGCCCTCTTTTAAGGAAGAAGGGGGAGGGAGGAGGGGTGGGAGGTAGGGGGAGGGGCCCGGAAGAAGGGGAAGAAATGTAAAAAAAAAAAAAAGTAAACTTTTTAATAAAGAAAAAATGAAATTAAAAATAAAGAAATAAAAAATGTGCTAGCAGGCTGACTGAGCCCAGGTCAGTCCAAACACAATTTTAGTTAAGGGAAGCAACCATAGTAGAATGGGCAGACTCACCGATTGAAGCTGTGAAGCCAGTGGTGGGAGTAGGAAAAAAAAAAAAACCTGGTTCAGCATCCCAACTGGATTGGCAGTGTCTATTCAAGTCACGGCTCCAAAATGTAATGCTTTTGTCACGAGTTCCCCAGCAGGCAGGGGATAGCAGGTCCCAAAATAGCCAGTCCAGGGCAGGGCGGGCACCCAAGACAATGCTGGCATGTCTCCATGTGGCTGTGGGTCCCCAGAAGCTTGCTGTGGGTCTAGACCATGCAGCAGGTCCCCAATGGTTCCAGCCATGTGGCAGTGGCGGCAGGCCAGTGAGAGAGAGAGGCAGATACACCATGCAGAGTAAAATTGAACATTTATTAGGTAGGTTATTGAGGGGAAGGAATAAGGGGAGGGGGGAGAGAGAGAGAGAGAGAAGAGAAAAAAGAAAGAGGGGAGAGGAAGAGAGGGGAGTCAGCAGCTGCCTCTCTGAGAGAGGGGGACAAAGAGAGAGACAGTGAGGCTAAGGCTGGAAGCTGGAAGGGAGTAGGTGTGGCTTGTCTCTTAAAGAGACAGGACAGAACATTACACCAATAGTGTGAATTAACATGAGGGCATATTGTAGTTTATATAGTTATGCTATTGGACCCAATTTTTCTTAAATTTATTTCATCATTTTGTGTATATATGCATGCATGTGTTCAGTATAAATATATACTCTAGATAAATGAAATGTTTTCAGCCTGTCAGGGTTTCTCAGAAAGCTAATCTGATAGATAGTTTTTAAAGAACATATGTGACAAAACCCTTCTTTCCTCCTCTCCTCCTAAGAATCATTGAATTTCATATTCAGCTTCCCAGTGACACAATCATTATCCATTAATCCATATGGTTGTCTGTTTAGAATAAGAGTCTTTCTACAGCAAAAGGGTAACATATTAAGTAGAGGTAAGTTGAAACTCCTCGCATTTATTAAGACTGGGAAAGGCAGATCAGTATGAAGAATAGGTTACTGAAAGCCAGCCAAAGCATTAGGGATAGTTCCTCCAGCAGATCAAACTACACAACTATCACACATATGTAGAGAGCCTACGTTGGTCCCATGCAAGCTCCTTAGCTATTGGTCTAGAGAGTATGAGCTCCTCTGAGCCTAAGTTAGTTGTTTCTGTGGGTTCCTTTGTTTATGGCCTTTATCCCTCTGGCTCTTTCAACCTTTCTGCCCTCTCTTTCATGGGATTCCCAGAGTTCAGCCCAGTGCTTGGCTGTGGTTCTCTGCATTTGTTTCTATCAGTCACTGGATTTAAGTTATTTGATGACAATTGGGGTAGTTACCAATCTCATTACAGGAGATGGCCAGTTCAGGCTGCCTACTCACTATTGCTAGGAATCTTATCTGGAATCATCCATGGAGATTCATGGGAGTTTGCCTTGTACCAGGTTTCTACTTGACCCAAAATACCCTTCTGTCCCAAAAGTGTGTCTACCCTTTCCTGGTAGGTACACAAGAAAACTTCACTCATCCTTGATATATGACTCAAAGTTCACATAGTGACTGAATACATCTAGGAACCTAGAATTAGAACATGTAATATATTTTAAATATTGCCTTCTATAGACAAACATTAGAAGTAGTCACTGTCCTGAATAAGAATACTCTATGGTCATTTTATATTTACATACTTGATATAAAAGGAAACATTAAGGGATTTTATATTTTCACTGAGGAATTTTCTTTCAGAATTCTAATGACTTCATTCATGTTGTTCTATGTCTGTGGTGACTATTGTGATATACAACCCACCCCCTAAAACGCTTTCAAATGTGAGAATCTATAGCCCAAGTTCTTAGAGTGTTATTCTCCATTCTTAACTCACTGCTATAGTGGAATAATTCTGGCCAATCATTCACCCAGAGTTAGTGAACATAGTGACATTGTTATTTAAATAAATAAAATTTTGAAATTATTTGCTGAGATAACAGCATCATGTTTCTATTTTTATACTTGGATGTTTAATTTTAAATGCAATATATGTCGAGGTTTCTTCTCTTCATATAAATGTCTTCATTCTGACATGCAATTATTTTTTATATTACCCCTCCCCCAAATAACCTCAATATACAGATCTGAGAGCAATATAGCCAAATGAATACTATGCAATCAAAGATTATGCTTTCTCATTGTAATCCTCATCCTTGGTAAAGAATTACCAGGAAGAGAGGGTTATAATATCCATTTACAAACACAAACATAAAAATTTGACATCACTACATATGACTAGATAGGCAAGAGAAGTAGCAACAAACCTCTGCAGATCAGTATAAAACTAACAGATTCAGAACTGAATATCTGAAAATGCTGGGCCATGATGCAAGCTCAAAGCACAAAAACAATGAAACTAAAACACAGCATCATTCATCAGGTGGCTGAGTTGAGGAAACGTATCTTCATCTTTCCTTCTGTGTCTTAGTGGAAACATTTTTGTAGCTGAAACATACAGGATACAACAATGCAGGGTTGCACACAACATAGAAGTAAGTCTGTTTTGCAGGTTGTGTCCTGTTTCAGACATGAGTGGAAACATGCTTGACACTACTTTATCAACAAATTTTCTGTTATGATTCACTCATGACATATAACTATGAACCTCTTTCAGTTGTAGGTTTCAATTCTTGCTTCCTTTAATGTGTCATATTATGGGCATATCCTGAGAAGCCATAGTGACAATGATATATTTCCTTAGAGGAAATTGCATATCTTAGCAGAGGGAAATAAAAGATTTAAGAATCATTTTTCCTGGTGGTCTATTATAATGATATCAGTAACTGTCAATAATCCTTTAGCATGTGAGTCCTCAAATTAAGGCAATAATTACCTGTCACTCTCTCACTAACATTGCTTGCAGTTAGAGTCTTTATCTACTCATATTTCCATCTAGTAAAAATAGAGAAAATATGAAATCAGAGAGAGAATGAACAACATATTTACCACTTTTTATTGGGATGTTTACACATTAAAAACATCAGCACGTAAATGCAAAATTGTTTTAATTTAAAATTTTCTTTGATGTTATAAGAATGAGCTTGCTTTCAAAATTGATTCTAAGCTAAGTATATAACATAATTCCAAAGAGAAGGCATTGATAACCTGCTGTTCCTTGATGAAGTCTGTACCAAAATATCCCAGCAAATAATTTAGCATTTATAAGATGAATTGGAGAAAACATATTAAGGGATCACTTTTCTGAGGGAAAATGGGGGATACAGTAAAGAAGTAAGGGAATAAAAGGATGGATGTGTTGACTCTACTTTTGAGAATGCACTAGTCTCAAATATTTTACAACGGTATGGAATTTTGTATATAGATGCAAATTTATGGTCATTTTTGTTTTACTGTATATATTTTTCTTTTCCTATTTAAAGCATTGTAGATCATATAAAAATGCAATGTAAAGTTTTAGTTCCTGAAAGCTATTTAGGATAATAAAGAAATATAGATTAATAGTCATTTGTAACAATCAATCTTATAGTCATATTAGGTATGTTTTCAAGGTAATACAGAGATACATTCTAGTTAGATTGATAATCTTCAAACACTTCAAAGACATACATAATATGGGATTTAAATTTCTTTGCTGACAGAAGATTTTTCATGACAATGAGACACATTTGCTCCTGGCATCACTAATTTATTTCAAAAAAGATGATGGGAAGTTTGCTTTTTATGGAGGTTGCTTTCTTTGTGGTAAAAAACGTAGCAATCTGGGCAAAAACTGTACTTGCCTCAATAACTAACTGTCTAAGTAGGATAAGCATGAACACAAAAGAAAGAGACTGCCAACCTTTACACAAACAAGCTAGTATAGTCATTCAAAATTCCTGATTCACAAAAAAAGAATTTCAGATATTCTCGGCCTATAGACCAAACAAGGACTCTTCACAGCCAAATGTTTCTGTCATTTCTATAATTTTGAAAATTGATTCCTCTGTTATATTTACACTTTTCCTTGTTGGTAATACAAGTTAGGATAGAAAGTGAATTAGGTACAAAACTTTGACTTAGCAAGATTGAATTGATAATAAAGTATTTTTCTCTGCATTTGCTAAATAAATGGATTGAATACTGTGAAAGTAATTCTTACATGATAATTGTTCTTATTGTTTATAGGTTTATTATATTATAGTATAAAACTTTTCTTTTTGTTTAGACTAAAAGGGGGGAAATGTTGCAGAATATTCCTTGACATTATGTGAAGATGTGATTGTTTTAATAAAGAATTGAATAACCAACAGCTAGGAAGGAAGAGAGAAGATAGGTGGGACTTCTGGGGAAAGAGAGAACTTAGACAGAAAGAATGCCAGAGTCACCAGCTGAATGCACAGGAAACAGGACATGTAGGAGGAGAGGTAAAACCACAAGTCATGAGTAGCATGTAGATTAATAACAAATGAGTTAATTTAAATAATGAGAGTTAGTTAGAAACAAGCCTATGCTAATGCTAAGCTTTCTAATTAATAAGAAGTCTCTGGGTGGTTATTTGGGAGCTGACAGGTGGGACAGAGAAAGACTGACTACACATAGGCATTTTTAAAAAATTTATACATAATTAAAATATTTTGACCAAATCTACCCAACAATACTATTCCACCCTCCTCTCAAATTCATGTACCTCTATTTTTATAATTATTATTTTTATCACACACACATACACACACATAAGCACACACATATATGTATAAAAGCTTCTGAGTTCAATTTTATCATCTGTATCACAAGGGTATAGGGTTGATCACTGAGTCATACTTATCTCTCAGGGACTACATTCTGAAGAAAACAGACTCCACCTCTAGGAGTGATTCCTTGTAAGTCCTTTCTCCAGATCTATTGGAATGTTGACTGGTATATTCTGTTGCATAGCTTTTGAAAATTCATGAATGCAAAATTTCTGTTAATTCCTGAATACACTATTTCATAGCACTCCTCTTGGCATTCTTTATGGTATTTGGAAAGTTTATTGGACCAGCATTTTTGATGTTTGTATAGTAACAGAACATCTTTTATGGAGAGTTTTATTGTGCTGGTTTGTTTTATATCAACTTGACACAAGCTAAAGCCTTTTGAGAGGAGTAAACCTCAATTAAGAAAATACCTTTTCTTTCAAGACAGGGTTTCTCTGTATCTTTGGAACCTGTCGTGGAACTAGCTCTTGTAGACCAGGCTGGCCTAATACTTACAGAGATCCACATACCTCTGTTTCTAGAGTGCTGGGATTAACAGTGCATGCCTTCTTAAGACTTGGCTATAAGAAAACATGTTGGGCATTCTCTTAACCAGTGTGACTGATGTGGTAGGGTCCAGACCATTGTGGAAGAGTCCAACCTGGACAGTTGTTTTATATATATATATATAATATATATATCAGGATGTGCAAGCCATGCAGAGAAATATAGTAAGTGGCAGCCTTCCATGGCCTTTATATCAGCTCCTGCCTCCAAGTTCCTGTCCTGTTTGAGTTTCTGTCTTGATTTCCTTCAAAGATGGACTACATTTGGGAAATGTAACCCAAGTAAACCCTGACCTCCCAAACTTGCTTTTGGCCATGGAATTTCATCAGAGCAATGAAAAACCCAAACTAAGGTATTAATGCTTTATTTATTTATAGAACTTTGGCTAGCTGTATTTAAATATTTGATATGACAAGTCTCAGTATTGGAATTGCATGGTTAACCTAATTATTTGCACATAATACTTATTTATATAAAGTACAAAGGCCACTTATTTATTTTTATTTTCATACATACAAAGATTTTGAGAGTATTAGACACAATACTAACAGGTGAAAGCAACAACAGTAAGCAAATCTTCCCTGAGGTGGAGGATTAATAACATGAGCAAAGATAATGTATCACAGTAGCCAGTACAGCATGTAACTGCTAGATAAAGCAACTGTGTCTGTCCTTAAAGATCTCATGATCTTAAGGGGAAAAAGACCTTGGAAAGTATATACAAGATAATACAAAAAAATAAGATTAGAAGGATATGAGCTAACCATAATGTAATAGGAGTCCTCTAGAATTACAAAAACTTCTGAACTGTGAACATATAAAGCTTTTGTTGGGAGAAAAATCATATGGGAAAGAAGTTCACGCTAAATGATCAACAGCAAAAAGAGAATATCAGTGTTTCTCATCAGGGAATAAGGAGCTACACACATATTATTATCAGAAAAAAACATTTTACAGCCATAACTATCAATTTCTGCTTTTTTTCCCAAAATCTTCACATTTATTTTGTCCTCTGAAACATTAGGCAATTTTTTTTTTGGTTTTTGTTTTTTTTTTTTTTTTCTTAAAACTCGATACATGCAGGGTTAGGCATTTTTGGTATGGGACAGAATGAAGACTTAGGAAACATTTCACTTTCTCCATGTCTATTTCATCTATAACACATTTTTTTCATTGAATGTATGTTTATATGAATGATGGTTAAGTTTTCCACTCTGTACAATAGATTTTCCTAAAGATCCTTTTCCTGCAATAATCTTTGAAGTTTCTAGGAAGAAGATGGGGCCCCACAGCAACAACTCCACCTGGTTGAAATGACATCATGATGCTGACAGTGCTACTATAAGACTGGTTTTTGGGTACCAGCTGCTGACATGGTGCCCCTTCTCAGGATGTTCTGGCCAAAACTCCAAATAAGAACTTTGGAAAAAACACCCAGTTGACTGCTAGAAATTCGTTTGCAACTATACTGGACAGTAATTTTGAAACTTAACCATCACTTTACTTTTGCAGGATCCCATTAAGAGAACATTGCCTCCATGACAGCAGGAAGCAGTTCTAGAGGATGATGCCCTCATCTCAAAAATGTCTGTCCTCAGGATTGGGAACACTGTTTAGGGATTATTTATTATTACTTGTATTAGGTAGAAGGTTGGGGTGAAAACTATGTTTATCTTTAAAAGAGGGATAATAGTAGTGGGTAATAGGTAATAGAGTGAATACTTGTGAGTTATTTTTTATGGATAATTTACATTAGTATTGTTTTTTGTATATTGATACAAGTTCAAATTATATTTGTTATTTCTGTTTACAATACTTGTACACTTACGCAAAGTTATTCTGTCATATTGTATATATGCACGCTTCTACCTCTGTTTAGGACATTTTGTATATTGATACAGCTTTTAGGATATATTTTCATATTGCATTATATATTACTCCTACCTCTGATCAAGATACTTATAGATTTTTTTACATTTTGAAGTCATTGTCCTCATTTGTTGCATATTTGTTTATGAATTATTTATATTCTGACATGAAGTTTTAGTCTTTAATTATACAGGTATTACATATTATAGGTCAATAGTTGTTCATGTTTGTTGTACATACAGTCAGATCACTTAGGTTCTTTATATACATAGAAATTGTATTCTGTATCAATAGGTAATCTTCAACTACTTCAAGGATCTGTAGTAAATGGCATTTAAATAACTTAGGGTTCTGTTGACATAAGACATGATTGCTCCTGACAGCCCAATCTATTCCTGAGAGAATGTTGAGTACCAAAGACACTCCACTTGGAGTTGGTTTTCTTCTTGGCATAATTAGCCTTTGGGCAAGGAACTGCCCATATCTCAACCACTGACAATGTACATGGTATCTGGAAATGGATAAGCAGGACACAAGGAAAAAGACTGTCAAATCATGCCAAGACAGGGTAAGATGGTTCTGAAAAATTTCCTGTCTCTGAAAATGGTCTGTCAGATATTCTAGGCCTTAGATAAAGTTGGTTGCTTCAACATTTCAAATGAGACTTTGGGTGATTGATCAGGTTGTTAATTGTCTCCATCATATATTGCTTGCTTTGGAAGCTGTTTTATTGCACTTCCTGCCTACTCAAGTAATATTATGTCCATTTTCAGGTTTTCAATGTGGTTGAAGATTAGATAGTCATAGTTACCACCCTCTTATGATCTAGCCAAGCCATTTCTAATACAAGACTTAGACTCCTTAGGACAGAATGTTTATTAAAACATTTAGCCTATGTTCCTTAATTAATATTGTTTATGCTGGTTGTAATTCTAATCTTATATTTGATATGTTTCTAATGTATATAGTTTTGTATTGGGTTTGGAACTCTCTTATTGAAACAAAAGGGGGAGGTGCTGTGGGAGCACATTATGCGCCTTCAGCCAATAGCATGTAAGATACTAGCCCACTGGGGTGTGTTCTTTTATACTATAAATGCACCTGTAAAGTGTGTGCTCACTCTCTTGCTTCTGGCTCTTGCCTCTGGCTGCTAGACTCTGTTCCTGTTCCCATTTGTTCAGAGGATTGTTATCTAGGACAGTGATCTGTAAGTCTCCCCTAAATAAATAACACTTTATAATTCATAATTCTGAACTAGTGTGGGATTATTTTGTGACTTCTGCCATCATCTTTGATTCATTTTGTTCTCTATATCTTTAGGCAATAGTTTTTCTTAGAATATGCTACACACATGGTTAGGCAGTATTTGTTTTAGAATTTCCCATGTTGAGGAAAACACATTTTAATCCTTATCTACTCTATTCTCTTCCTGAACTCTTCTCTGACACCCATAGCCCCTCTCAAATTCATAACTTCCTCTTTTATACCAATTTTTGTCATTAAATATATATTTATTTCCTTAAATACTGTCTTAAGTATCACCTTTATTCTTTTATCCACAGTCTTACTTCATCCCCAGGGATATCTACTTCAGTAATTTCATGATAAAATTTCTCTCATCATAAGAAAATGGTAAGTCTTTTGCTGTTTGGTTACATAGCCGTTTCTAGACTTGCCTAAAAATAAATGCATTTCCATCTCTTATTGAAGCTAAATCAAGTACTATTACCAATTCTAATGAATAAAATATGCATCATTTCTTGCTCAGTCTAACATTACATATCATTATTCAGACATAGCTAATGAGTAAAAGAGGCACATAGGAAATAATTATAGTCATGATTCGTAGTATAATAGCTTTGATTCCTTGAATGGCTAATATTTATTATTCATGGTTCTATATACTTTATGTGTATTATTTCAGTTAATATGTATAATAATCGTAACACCTACACAGAGACACACACACAATTTTTTTCACATGTGCTATACTGAAATGTAACTTGCCCAGCATAAGATACTTGCAAGCAGTAGACTGTAGCATTGAAGCCAGAGTTGTTTTTGACTCAAAAGCACTGCACTTTTGGTTCAAAATGTTCCCTTCATTACAGTGAGAGAGGGGAAGCCTGAGAAGTCATGTTGCTTCTGTCAGAATTTTAGTATCAGAATTCAATAATGCACACATTAGGGACATTTCTGCACCCAAAATAAAGCACTACGATTAAGTTGTCAACATAAGCAATGGTGTCTGTCCCATATTGTCATGCTTCAGTCTTGAAGGATTAATTATTTTCTAAACATAATATTCTAATTTTTCTAACATCACCTACTATGACTAAGAAACATTATTTTCCATGTTCTTTCTTTAACTTCTCTCCCTCCTTTCTCCCTCCTTTTTTGCTCATTATTTTTTGTTTCTGACTTCAACATTTCTGGCCAGCATATATGTGAGATATTAAATAATAGGATTAAAATTTATATGATAAATTGAGGATAACAAATTGACCATTCAAATGTAGGAGAATTTATTTTGCTTTTATGCTTTCTTCACCCATGAATATTTTTTGTTTGCTCTTTTCCCTGTCCTTTCTTATGAGAGATGATGGCTCACATTGTGGGGAAACATTAAGTTTTACATGTTTTGAATAACTCCAGAATAAAAATATGCATTTTATGAAGTCAGCAGTTCAGCTTCTGTTCACTGTAAATATTACCAAGGATAATTTCACTCTTCAATTATTTTCTTTCCATTTTGTTTTTACTCTGTTATATCTTGTGAGACTTAAATTCAATAAATGTTAATCTACCATCACAGATAAACTCTTCCCTTCAGGCTTCTCTGAGAAAACCACTCCAGATTAGAACAAAATAACTATCACATCTGTTAAAAGCATACAGTCATAAAAAGATCTTTTCATTAGAGGATATAACAAATATTAGTGGAAAGGAAGTTATGAGAAAAATGAATAAAGAAAGGAGTGCTTTGATGCCTGAATGAATGGAGAGCTCTAGTCAGTGAGAAGTAGTGAGAAAGTCATTGCTCCTGAAATCAAACTCATTCCCCACATGTAAGCATCCTGTCAGAACACCCTAGTCATGCCCATGCACAAGGAGTGAGCCACTGCTGGTGTGGACTCTCCTGTGTAAAATTTCTAAATGTTTCCTTGACTGTCCTCACTTGTTCTAGCTCTGTGTTTGAACAGCTTTACCCCGTGGCTCTCGCCATTTCTTTCCAGACATCCTGGTTTTCTGCATCTGAAGTAGACCTGCATTGCTATACTTGCCTAAAATGAGTAATCAGCATTTTGAGAAGCCATTTTTTTGCTCCTAAAATGAGTTTATTATGGGTTTATTTTTCATTGCCTATCAAACAGATGTTGCCTGCTCTCAGAGGGATTTTCTTTACTTCCCAGTCACTCTGGCTGGGTGGATTGCCAGATGCTCCAGCACTCTGCAGAGCTGCTCATGAATGCCAGGGAGGTAAGTGGATCTGCCTCAGTGATAGGAAGGGAAATCAAAGTGTGATGAGCACGATGGGGCACGGGGTAGCTGTGGCATCGAAATGGAAAACTGCAAACAAGTACAGAACAGATGCAGACAAGTTCCGACTGCTGCGGAAGCAGCTTGCCGCTGAGGAAAGAGCATCAGATTAGAGTCAAACCTCCCTGCTGAAATCCCAACCCTGCTGCTTACAGCCTCTGTCAATGGAAACTTCTGCTTCAACTCTAAACTACAGATTTTTACACTTGTGGACTGATGTTGCTGTATGGTCAAAATACACTCTGAAATACAGGAGATAATCAATATATATCAGCTAATCACTTTTTTCTTAACTACTGTTAAGTGGAATGAATACACCATGAGTATTTTTCATTTTGTCACAAAAATATTTTACAGATATATGTTATCTAGCTGTTTATGTATGCATTTATGTGTCTTCCTATCTGTCTAGGTATTCATCTGCTCATAAATCTAAAATAGTACCTTGCTCCTTAAAATGTCAAACATTTATGGGAACATCATGAGTTAGATATTTACTTATCTACCCCAAAAGATATATATGAATGCACTAATATATATATTGACTCATAGGGAGAGGCACTATTAGGAGGTGTTGCTTAGTTGGAGGAATTGTGTCACTGGGGTGGGTGGGCTTTGACATCACAAAGACAGAGCTAGTGTGATGTTCACTTTCTGCTGCCTGTTGATCAAGATGTAGAATGCACAGCTCCTTCTCCAGCACCATGCCTAACTTCATGTTGCCATGCTTACCACAATGACAATAATGGAATAAAATGAAGTATGAATCTAATTAATCTTAATTAATAAAAATTGGGAGTCAAGCATATTGGCGGGAAACCTGGAAGATCAGAGAAATGGGAGAAGCCTCCAGATGCTTCCTACTTGTCTCTGTTCCTCCATCTAAAAGGGTTGAGATCTTGTCTCTGCCCCACCTTAATACTTCTCTCTGCCTGCTAAGTGCTGGAATTATAGGTGTGAGCCGCCACCACTGGGCCTCTTAGGTTAGCTAGTAGTTAGTTACACCCTCTGATCCTGAGGCAAGTTTTATTTGTCAGAGCCCAAACAAAATATCACACAACACTAAACCTTTGAACTGTAAGTCAGTCCCACTTGAATGTCTGCCTTTATAAAAGTTGCCCTGTTCATGGTGTCTTTTTACAGCAATATAACCATAACTAAGACATACATATGTTATTAACTTATCTGAACAGTAGAAAAAATAATTGCCAATAACTGGCTTTCTGATTCTTAAGTACATTTTTTTTTACATTTTATTTTATATAGGCATGGCTTTTAAAAGTTCTAAATGCCTATTAATTGGATATTACAGTTTCCCCAAAGGGCCAGGTGTTGAAATACTGGTCCCCAGTCCCTAGACACATTTGAGAGGTTAGCCCTTTAGGGTGTGGACCAGTGATTAGTAGTTGAATTATTGGTTGTGTTACCCCGAACAGGACACTAAGTCTCCTTCCACTTCTTCATCTCTTTACATCCTGTAAACCATAGGCACGTCATTTTCCTCATGTATGTTTACCCTGCTGTGCTGAACAACCTAATTGCAGTATCAAAGATAACAGGGATAAGCACCCATGGATTGGGATTGAATGAAACCTTGGGAAGTTGAGTTGATATAAAAGTCGTCCCTAAGTTGACTATGCTTTTTCTTTGTTATAGTGGGAGAAAACTCACATATTCAGCAAGACCTGACAATTTTTCTGCAGATAGTAATTATTGCAGAATTTAAATACTTCATGTATTTAATTATGAAAAAAATGACTGCAGATTTTAAATACTTCTCTTAGGTTATTTCATACGATTTTAGTTTCATAAGCTCGATGAAGAGTGGTCTTATTTTCTTTGTGGATTACCTACTATACAGAACTTTACTTGGATGTCAGTTCTAAAATTTGAAGTCTTAAACATACCAAAATGGACTGTTGCGGTGATACCCATATGTTGCAAGAGGTGCGCGGGCTTGCCTTTGGTCCCGGGCCTCCGGGATCCCACGGCCCGGTGCCTGGCTAGCTTATACCCGAAATAATTACACAGAAACTGTATTCATTGAAATACTGCCTGGCCCATTAGCTCTAGCCTCTTATTGGCTAACTCTCACATATTTGTTTAACCCATTTCTAATAATCTGTGTGTCACCACGAGTTGTGGCTTACTGGGAAAGATTCAGCATGTCTGACCTGGGAGCTTCATGGTGGGTGGCTCTCTCTAACTCTCTCCCCTTCTTTTCTCTTTTCCCTGTCTATCTAAGTCCTGCCCTATCAAAAGGCCAAGGCAGTTTCTTTATTAACCAATAAAAGCAACCCAAATACAGAAGGACCCTCCTACACCATGCATATCTGATAAGCTGATATAGTATGATCTATTTTGACCAAGAGTCACAACATTAACATATTTCAAATGTCTTATCTCAAAACAGAAACACTAAACATTTTCAAACATTTCTTTCTCTGTGTGTGTGTGGGTGTGTGTCTCCCACCCAAATAACACACACACACACATATAGTTGAGATCCACTGTAGAATCCATATAATAACACAGGTAATATAAAGAGGACATTAAGATTCACATTTTGGATATCATTGAAATGCTTTTCCTTATAATATTTGCTTGGGGTGAAAATTATAGATACATAGGTAAATGGTCTTACACTCATTTTGATGCAATTAATCTCATATGTTTTCAGTTTTTATTACTGGAGATTTTGGAGTCTCCATGTATGTCATTTTCAATCATATTTCCTTTCTCAGAGTTGCTAATGACTACAACTTCTTCCTACATAGTATGAGTTTGTAGGAACTATGGATCCTTGAGAGATTTAAGTGGGCATGATACACTGGTCTGATTCTCATTCATGCTTTTTTCCTGATTTATTACCAATATTTTCTTACCATTCAGATCTTCTGACTTATCGACAGGTGAAGGCTCTCTGCTTCCTAAAGTCTTGAGCCTCTTAAGTACGTTAGGTATTTCCAGGACACTTACTCTGGCTATATGTGTCAACATACCTCAGATATGTACCTAAGAAGCATCTCCTGGGAAGGGGTTTAAGATACTGTGCTCAGAAAAATAATGGGAATCTGTATCTTTCTTGAAGTTAACACGGCTTTTCTTGCAGATATTGAATGCAAATCATTGAGCCTACCACTAGACATATCTAAGGTAAGCCGGAGTGCCAAATTGTCCAGGTTCCACTCTAATTTGATACTTACACAAAACTGCAGCAGAGTTCAATGTGCTTCAGGTCTTACAGCTTTGCCCAGTTTTGTCATGGAACTAAATAGTATTCCGTGTAATTCTGAATTATGTTGTTATTTTGATAGTTAGTTCTATTTTTAACAGGGGTAAGTCATTTTTATGGTGTACACATTTGAGATTATACTCAGAAGTGCCTTATGAGTTAAGACTTGTTATTATGAATTTTCCTGTAAATACAGGACACAAAAGCAATAGAAATATGATGTATTTTGAAGCTATAATTTGAAAATAGTTTTTTATCTTTAGTTTGGGTTTGTTAAGTCTTGAGGACAGTAAACTATATATTTCTTATATGATATCTGTTTAAATAACCTCATTATTACTTTAAATGTGGGGGCCAATCTAATTACTCATCTTTTGTTTCTTTATCTTTTAATCTATGCATGATGAATAAATACTAAATCAGATCATATGAGTAAAATATCGAGTATATTTGTGCCATATAGGATATTTTGGTAAATAATATTATTATTAATATTGATAGATTTATCATAAATATAGTGGCCTGACAGTATGAAAGAGGTAAATTATTGAGTAATTCCTGGCTTATTAGGAGATATTTTACTACTATTAAGTTGTATTTACAATCTTTATCATAGCAGCAGCAATGTTCTCGGAGAACACAATGGAGGCTGAGGTTTAAGAATCATTTCTACCATGATGGATACAATTAAAATCATTTGAAGAGCATAAAAGACAAAGTGTATGCAGAATTTTGTGTGTTGGCTTTCAAATGAAATAACTACTACAAAAGAAAGCCATGGCTCCAGAGCATCGGTCCATGATGATGATACCAAATTTTGCTAACATTCGTGTGTGCATGCAAATGATTATCGAGAGTCCTGTAAAAATGATGTGGTGTATGGTTGAATATAGAAACTTGTCTCCTTCAGGTATACACAAATACAAAAAGTTCCCAAACAATAAAAATCACACCATATGAGACAATACAGAATTTTGATCATTACCATCTTCTTGCTACTACATTAAGCAAATGCAACAACATCTGTTCTCCATGTAGGTAGCAACCATTTCTCAGGTTGGGCAATTGACTCCCCACAAGCTGAGCAATTCAGTTGCCTGGTGTCTACTTAGAAGCATCTTTGTTAAAATCTGTTTGATGTGAAGAAATAAATTTCCTTACATTACAATCCCTCCAGGAGAACTTTCCTTTTACATCTGTGTCTTAATCTATGTTAATCCATATACAGTATTTTTATCAGATCACTGTTTCATTGTTTCATTAGTTAAAAGAGAATACTCTTCTCATGGAATGTTTCTGTTCAGCCAAATTCTACCTAGTTTACTTAACTGAGTCATTGAGTGTCTCATGTCACAATGTATAATTTTGCTATATGTGTCTGAAAAATGAAAACAATGTCCACAGTTTTGTACCTTTAATAGCAAGCAATATTCCTAGGTTAAAAATATTCCTTATAGAAATAAGAGGCTAAGTAGTCTGCTCAGTTAATGCAGCTGATTTGAGGCTACTGTTTGTCAACTTACTCTGTGATCAAAATAACTGCAATTTCAGAAATCATTTTAAGAGCTACTAGTTCCTCTGTTCAGTAGATTATCACATTTTTGATTGAAAGAAATTCAGATAAAGTCATCATCATCATGTCTAAGCACTTATACTTGTTTGGATAAGAGAGTCCTATCCTGTATTTTACATTTTATTTTTATTTTCTCTGTTCTTCTTGAAATCTCCATTATCTCTAGCTTCAAGTTCTAGGAAGATAGAGATATTCTATCATTGATACAGTTGGACCTCTTTTTTTTTTTATAGGATAAGAACTTTTTTTCTAAAAGAAAGAAATGCTCTTTGGGGAGTTTGTGTTTTAAACAGTTAATCCTGAAAGTTGTATGATTTGATATCAGCAGAGATTTGTAGATTTGTGTAGAGGTTTGCTGTTCTCTCTTATCTCAATGGCCTTCCTACAGGGTATACAATTTCTAAATCAAAATTGGTGAAGTGGTACCATAGGCTATCGATGGAATAATGTTGCTAACAATTTAAATATCAAACACAGAAGGCTTAGTATAGAGAAGTTCATTATGCAGACTTCTAACTCTATTTCCCTTCCTCATCTAATATAAATTGTATACTTACAATATTTTACCAAGCCATCATCTACATTGCTATTAAAAACCACTTTTTGTCCAGTGCTCTTTGATGTTATGTGAAATTAGCCAGCTTAAATGCGACCTTTTCACAAATTTTACATTGTAACTTGCCTTGTTTTCTTGGCTGGAAATTTGTGACAAAGAGCAGTATGGTTTTCTTTTGTGTTTTGTTTTTAATTTATGATTGCTGTGCCTAAGTGGTGAGCAAATTCTTCTCTTGGCCCATGTGTTAGGTAGAATGGCCATATATACTGTGAGCTTCAAAAAAACGTATGATGTACTTTTCATTTTCTTTATTTCTTTGTGTTAATACAAAACATCTCCCAATGTTGAGAGAGCCTTAGAAATTGATCACAAATGACCTTGCTATCTCTTATTTCAGGAGGAAGATGGCTATTTATATGGACAAGCAAATTTTAATTTTACATGGAGTTTTACCTTTATCTGACCTTCATTTTATTCCATAAACTAGTTGTAGTTGAATATTATTAAACAAATAAAGAAAACATTATTAATACCATGTTCATTTCCTATTAATATTGTCCCATAAGTTTTAATCATTTAAGCATGAGAATTTTCCTGGTGTACAATATCTGAAGATAGAAAAGAGGTTTTGCCCTGCAATTCATTGTCATATATGGTAACAAAACTTTCTATACCACCTAGCCAATCTGCTTATAAAAGGCAAAGGCACATAACAAAGTCAGACTTCGACGGGAGAAGCTTCTTTCTTAATTGCAAATGTAAATGTTGCCAGGTGTTCATCTCTCTTTTTCTAATAAATAAATAATGAGAAAACATGATTAATATGAAGCATTGCTGCCTGGCTGTGAAGAAGGTTCTCTGAGAGTAATTTGGGGAATTGATTTAGAAGGCAGAATCTGTGCTTGATGGGATATTTCAAAGAGATGCTTACAGAAAGAGCAGGTTATATTGGTATAGAGTTTGAGTGTCCTATTTAGGAGCGGAACAACATCATGGATCTGATAAAGATGACAAATTTCCCCTTAAATATTGAATGTAGGAGTTAGATGTGTCAACTGTCATAAACAGCATTGAAATACTTTGACTTAGTTTTGTCCCAAGTTTGACCAGGTTGTGTACTCAAACCTATCACCAATAGGATAAGGGGACTTTGGAAAGTGAACCAGTTTTTCTTATATTTCATTCCATCTGTTTCTTAACAATGATAGTAACACCTGTCTCAATTATAAATATTGAATTCATTTATCAACATAAAAATGGTTGGAACAAAAAGAGCTTTCCAAATGATAGCAATTTAGTCTTATTTTCTTTATCTGGAAAATGGAAATCATGTTCAGAAAGGAATAGATATTATTATATT